>MNCI01006084.1:636002-657243 GCA_015680685.1 Gnetum montanum | reverse complement strand
GTTGATCTGAGATCTGTTAGAATAACAGATTGGGTGTTTGGAAAAGTTACAAGGACGGCTTGTGTCTTGAAGATTTGAGAAGAATAGAAGGCAGATTAACATTGTTGTGGAAGTAGGGTAAAAAGGGCCCGAACCACATAACTCTCTGTGTTCTTGTGCTATTTTTACTATTTTCATTCTGCTTTCATTTTGTTATCACAGCAAATGTTTGCTAGAGTTTAGAACGTTTGAGAGTGATTTATAGTGTTTCTTGACCTACTACAGCACAATATTTTGCCTCTAATGATTTATTCAGATCTGTAAGGTTCTAATAATTTCTCTAGAGCATTTGTAATGTGTTTTCAGATCTAATTCTTTTCAGATCTGATTATAACACCTCAATCCCTTTAATTCTAGGGTAGTTCTCCAAGCGTCCATTTTCAAGGACAAGGCTTCCTTAGACTTATTCACAATACAATATCATTAGCATACACTAGGGGATGTCATCTTGTATTTCTTTAGTCCACTCATCAATGATAATAATAAACAAATAAGGGCTTAGGGAAAATACTTAATGTACCCCTTACCTTCATGGAGAAGTCTGCAATCTCTTCACACCCAATTCAAACTAGAGTTGTGGCCTCACATACATGCCTTTAATAGTCTTGTTCATTGTCAAGTTGGGGTCAAACAAAGTTGTCCTCTTCCCCTCACATTATTTGGTATTTTTAATGATAAATTAAGAAAATGACTACAAAGAGCAATGACGGCCAAGGATGCTAAGTATTTTAAAACACCTTAAACTCCCTCAAGATTCTCAACAATTCCACTTAAATCACAAAACGAATTGCAAACAAAACAAAGAACAATGATATGGCAATCAAAGAATAATTCATTAAGCTCTAAGAAATCTAGATACATGATCAAGATCATTAAATCCAAATAAGGATCATAAGAGCACCTTAACTTTGACTTCAACCCTCTTCCTTAGCATGTTTGTTTATAGTGCTTTAGTGTTCGTGCCTTTTTTAACTTTTATATTAATGTTACAAAATTGTGGAAATTAATTCCAACTTATAAAACTAATTCAGAAGCAAACTATGATCTGACCATGACCTGCAGTGACCCTCATGGTTTTACCAGTATCATTTATCGGAAGTTCAGTTTCTATGCAAAATCTAATTGCAACTCACAGTGATCATTACACATATCGTCTTCCTCTTGAACCCTTGAATCCCTTGTAGAAGATTCTCCATGCTTAGCCTTGGAATCTTGTTTCCTTGAATCAGGTTCTTTTTCCTTTGAAAAAGAGATCCAGCCCTTGGGACCTCTTCCGCTTGCATTTGATGAAAATTTATCGTTTTCTTTTCCAAACCTTTGCTTTCGAGACCTGGATTCCTCAATCTTGCTTTCAGTATTTAATGCAAGTTGATAGGCTCCATTTGGCTCCCTAGGTTTCATGAATGTAAGATTTTGTTGCAAGATAGATCTGACTTCCAATGAAATCTGTTGCTTCTTCAAAGAAAGTTCAATAAAATTCAACTTGTTATAAAGGCCTAACTGAAAGTGAAATTTTATTACGTCCTAAAAAATCAACATAACAATCATCTGCGTTACTGTCACCTTTTCTAATGTGTTTGATCTTTTTGATTGCCTGTTTGTAAAAGTCAATCTTCAAGAATTTGTATTTGAGCATGGCGTCCATTATATTCTAGATCTTAAGATGATCATGATGCAATATTCTATAAGTTTATGAAACTTTCTTGCATCATGTGAGAGCAAGATTTGGCAAGTTACGTTCAGCTATAGGAATTTCATGAATTCAGAAATTCTTTCAACTTGAAAATACTTTTGAAGAAGTCTTAGAGGTTTTTTGGAAGCATGAGACTCGTCAATTTCATTGATTCATGATACGTTAACAAAAGGAGTTTTTGAAACATTCCTAAACACTCTTCTAAGCACTTCCTCATACTTTTCCTCTCTTTCCATTCCAAACACTTGTTATTTATGGAATTGAAATTCTTCTTCCTTAACTTCATGAGAATTTGCATCTTCAAATTTAGTCTCTTCATCATTTTCCCTACAAGACAAGGGAATCTTCAAATGATCAGCAAATGCCTTGAGAATGTCTTGCATCTCTCTAGAATTCTTCTCAAGTTTCATGCTGAGTCCAGGAAAAGTCAGCTTTTATTCATCATACCCTTTGATCAAAAGGAAACCACAAAATGAAGAAATTTTACACCTTTCAATTCTAAAAATGCAACAATCTGAAGTGAAACAACTCCTTTCAACTCAAAATGCCAAAAAAGAATCAAATTTGCAACCAAAAAAAAAGAGCAACCTTTGAAGCCAAAATGAAGCAAAGGAAGTAAACATTGCTCAAAAGAAAGGCCACATCCCTCAAAAGGAGTGAACCTTCACTCAAAGAATAGACGTCTTGTTCAAAACTCTTCAAAGCCTCAAGCAATTCTTCACATGCTACCTCAATCCTCCTCAATTCATCAGCAAGCATGCACAAAAGTCTTGAAAGCTTTAAAAGATAATTGGTCTTCAATGAAAGTGAAGGAGTCCTGCTTAAACAAAGAAGAGATTCACATACAAGGGACGCTCAAATCTCCTTTCTTCAAAACTTCCATATCTTAAAATTTGAAAAAATTTAACAAAAAATATGCAAATCTTCAAGGTATGTTTAATTTAATGGGTCTTCAGCTGCTACATCCATAGATTACACTTCTCAAATTAGAAAAATTGTTTGGTTGTATGTGGTTCTGCAAGAATGTATCATGGGATTCTTGTTGGACCCACCCAAGACACCCACTTCCGTTGATATTTGGATTCTTTCTGGTTCTTGCTGGATTTCACTTCCAGAGATGTAACCTGGAGCGATTCATGAATCCTTGGATTCAACATCTCTGGTGATTCAACATCTACAAATTCAAGAAACCAAACAGACTATCAAGGAATCCAAAGATTTTAGGATTTCGTACTAGATTGGTGAAGACCAAGGATGCTAAGGAGACCAAGGCACTTTAAAATCCTTTGAGATCCTCAACAATTCCACTTAAATCAAAGCTAACAACAAATCAAACAAAAAACAATCATGTGATAGCTAAAGGATACTTTATCAAGCTCTAAGAAACCAAAGTACATAATCAAGAATATTAGATCCAAGCAAGGATCAAAAGAGAACCTCAATTGTCACTCCAACCCTGACTTCTCTCCAATAATTTTTTCTCCCAATCCTCTCACCAAATTACAAATGAAGCAAAAGTGTTCTTATATAGTTCAACACCCCTTTTAAGACTCCTTTTGTGTTTTATATTTTTATGGATTTCAAAATTCTATTTAATTCTACAAAGTTTTAATAATTACCTCACACTAAAAAAACCTAATTCAGGAGTGACCACAACCTACAATAGCCCTTATGGTTTTACCAGTATCATGTCCCAAAAGTTCAATTTCTAGCCACAACTTAACCACGACTGGCATTGACCTCACAGCCAGTACCATGACTTGCCCACAACTTGAATTGACCTTGTGGTCAGTACCAGGACTCGTAGTCGTAACTGCAGTAGCTGTTGCTCTTTGAATTGAAATCCCACAACCTAACTTCAACAAATGGGCAACTTGTGATGACCAGTCAAAGATAACCATGACTAGACTGCAACCTATGCTCACTCGTACTAAACCTATCATCTGAATTCCAAGGGACTGCAAATCATAGAAAGCTTATAGCAGTGCAACTGCAACCATAATGTGACAAGTGTTCATGCTCATGATCAATTAAAAATGTGACAACAACTCACATTGGGACCACAATAAACCATAAAACCCTCCTTTAAACCTTTAAACAACAAGCAGCAGTCTTATGCACACTAAATATACCATAGTTCAAGGTGGCATCCACACCAGAGTACCTATAGACCATTCTGTTCAAGTCTGTAATATTTTGATAAATCTCCTTCTTTATTAATGATGCTGCCTTAATTTCTACTTTACAAAGAGACCTCAAAATATGTAGCAAGCACAAAATGACTTATGTAATTCTACATCACTGACAGTTAATGTAGATAAGATGAAGCTAATGATTCATGGCACCTAGAATACAAAATATAACTTTCAGTTTTGTAAAAAAGAGTACAAATTATTCTCTCAAGAATACTTTAACAATCGCAAATTGAAAAAATGTGTAAATGAGAGAATTGTAAGAGGTATAAAAGTTAATCACAGCTTTAGGTAGAACTGCACAATCTCACCCCCCTTCTTTCCCCACTCTGCCATACCCAGCGTGGAAGCAGTTGGGAGGCCAGTGTCGGTGAAGGTTGACCTGTCACGCCAAAATCTTAAAGAACAAAGTCATCAAAGATACATATTTGGATCTCCAAACAATGGTTAGGACAGCTGTGCTTTATGGACGTCCAATTCAGGTGCAAGCTTATCAAAGATACAGTGGGCAGAAATCAAAAGTGCCCAACACAATAATTGGTACAAGAAGTACAAAGTCCAAACATCTTAAAGAACAAAGTCATCAAATTCCCTATGTTAGTACCAAAAGTCAACAAGAATAAAAAATTGGTTTTATCAAAGAAGAGTGGCTTAAAAAATTGATCCAAATTGATGACTTGCAATGTTCTATCAATGATACATGTAAAACGGTTAAGAAAAAGGTACTAGAAAAGCCATGGCCAAACTCTGAGGCAAGAAAAATTTTATTTTAAAAGTGTATGAAGGTTATACAATAGGGAACAGGGGTCCTAGCAACTGGTAATAACGTAATTATTCAAAACCAATTCAACCAGTCATGTTTTCATACCATTAAAAAAAATTTGTTTCCAGTATGACAAAAGCAAAGTACATTAAAGGCATATTTCAGCCTTTTTCTATGCTCTTGTCCCCTATGCTCAGCCATTTTTTCCAAATTAAAAGTTGCACTGTTTATCATTTGCACAAAGTTGGAACGATGTTGCTTTGCAAGAGACCCTGTTGCAGAAGCCAAATTTGTTGATTAAAGGTTATTTCTCTTTGTACAAACTCTGAGTGGAGCTGTGCAAATTGATTGCACAGAATTTCCTCTCCCTCCACAATCTTCACTTGCACCAGCATCTTCTTCACTCAGCCACGCACACAGACACACACTATTCTCAGATATTAGTTGTCACTCATTTCTTATAATTGCTGCCATTCATTTCTTCCTACAATTGTTAGCTGTTGTGCTGTGAAGACAGTGATTCTTTCCTTCCTATTGTTGTTGTTGTTGCTGTAAATGCACAGAAAGTATCTGTTCCTCTTGTGCATTCCATGTATATTCTATGATGAAGCTCACTTAGGTTCTATTGCTTCTTGGGCACAGGTTAAATGACTTAATAATGATTTTTTATTACAGTGTATTACCAGGCATAAGGGGCATATTACCAGGCATAAGGGGCATATTACCAGGCATAAGGGGCATAGGGACCCCTTCTGTTACCTGTTATTACCAGTCGTAAAAGACCCCTGCACCCCTATTGCTCAACCATCCTAGAAGTGTAAGGGAAGGACTCATTAAGGAATAAACTGTACATCTCAGGACCACTATTACGATTAAAATGTGAGCTGTACATTCAAAATAAAGACTTGAAATGTTCTACTAAGTACACAAAGAAAACAGTTTAAGAAAAAGGTACCAGAAAAGCTATGGCCAAACTCTTAAGGCATGAAAAAATTTTAAAAGGAATGACTCGTTAAAGAAGAACCTAAATATCTCAGTACTACTATTACAATTAAAATGGGAGCTGCGATAAGCCAATTACGGATACACTATCATCTCAAAATTTATTCATATTTTTTGGAAAGCACATAGCTGTAGGCTATGCTTGTCATGTGCAACTGAAGAAGAACATATTCTTCCAGAATGCCCTATGATTTGATCTTTGAGATGTAGATGGTATCACAGCCCATAATTTACATAACATTCACTTGCCTACATGGACATTAGGGAAATTTCTTGAATCTATTTCAGACTGTTAATATCTGTACCAACCTCATCCTAATAGATCCTATAGGGTTCTTTGAAGGAAATAAAATATCGCTTTCTCAATAAGATGTTGAAGTTCAACCAGACATTTCTTAGGAACTTAGAGATTAAACATGGATCGTGATCAAGGATCCATTACATAATCATTTAATTTAAAAAAACAAAAAGCAAAAATAATAGAACTTTTTAATTTTCTCAAGGAATTGGGCTGTTTATATATTAACAGTTGATGTTTTTTGGTATTGTATTATATTGCTTGCATTTTGCTTTTCTGAAAGACACTTCATACTATACAAGATTCAACATCAGTTACAACTTGTTTCTCAAGGATTAGAGAAAGAGAATACAACAATATTCCCTGTGTCGCACATAGGCTGGCAACACAGTTGCAATATTCTAGAACCTGCCAAAGATCAAGTTTGAAGATACAGAGGATTCTTCTTCTAACAGAAATATAATAGCTTAGACTGCTGATTGAATTTGTCTGAAGGAAACATTAAGTAATTTAAGGGAATGAAAGGAGACAAAGCGGTAGCATATGCAAAAATGTCCTCTTTATATTTCATTTTTCAATTATTTGCATGTTTTAACAAGTTAAAAATGATTCATATTGTTTAACCTTTGAATTGCATGTACTCAGCTATTGGCAATGTTGTTGATATTTCTGCTGCTATTTTGTTAGTAGACAGAAAACATGAAATATCTATGAGCATATCATGTTCTTTCTGGTCTAATATTACAGAAGTAAAGCTTAATATCTATGTCATGTGTTAAAAGACAAAACATGCACTAAAGAATTCCTCTAAAATGATGCTTCATCTTGTTGTTTCTCATTGATTAATGGGCAAGATCACTTTTAGTTTCATTATATCTATCTGAAAAAAATCAAATAAGAAAAATCACAATTTGATGGTTCGAAAACAATGCAGACGGTATGAAAAATATGAAAGTAAGACCAAAATGATATCACTGACTTCTTCAAACGCCTTGTCTGTTATGTAGTATAATCTAGAATTTGAAGTTTATCACATAGCTAAGTAAGATGTATATTCCGTTAACGTTTTCTGAAGATTTCAAAGTAGACATCAACCTGATACACGTGTCCATTTGAGCATGTTCTGAATGATATTTCTCTATGTTTGAGAAGGTCGGTGAGCTCATTCAGTATTTACATTATCGATTGTTTGTGATTTCACCAAGGGTTTCTAATAAAATAAAACAAGAAACAGCAAGCCCGTTAAATTCAAAGTTTCTTATCAGTTAACCTCCAAGTTGTATTGGTCATTTTACTTTGAAAACTAAACCAAAGTACATATCTCTGAGAATATGCATAAAAAATATTCGTAAGCTTTATCCCTGATTTCAGGTTCTGGATGATAGTATGAGTGTACATGTCATTGATCCTGTAACTCGAACATTATCTATGAGAAAGGACATGTAATGAATACATTAAAATACCTCATCACCCATTTCCCGTAAATATTTAATGAAATTCTCAAACCGATTTTTGTATCCAGAAATATATCTGCACAGCACAGAAAATCATGAAGTGACCTTTAACGTCTAATAAATTGGTAACCAAAAGAAAATTTTAACCTCTAATGCAGTAATGCCTTGGATATCTCAAACAGGTAAATTTGCGAGGTATCATTACAAAGGAATAAATAAGGATAACGACCAGTGTTATAGCTTTCGCATTGCCTGAGACATACATAACGATGAAAATATCGGCTATAGGGAATTAAGCATGATAAGCAAACAAGAAACAAAAGACAGATACTACTTTAATCCTTCGATGATCCAAGCATGACAAATACGATTACCGTTAGGCTTAGCTGGCAAAGAACTTTGTATATACTTAAAAAATAAAATAAAATAAAATAAAACTTCAGTTCAAAGTGGCTAGATTTAATTAATTAGTACATATCTTTTCTAGCTGTCGTGTTCATTCATCACATGTTACTTGCCCTAATTCTTTACGTAGAATAAAGAGTTTGATTTGGGTTTAGATATGACCGCTTCAAGGTAGTAAAACCTGAATTATAGAATTAGTACTGATAACAAGAGCAAGCATTAGAATCGATGAATCAACATTAGGGAATGATAGAGTAAATTTCAGTTGTTGTTTATTCTAAACCTTAAGTTGTCGGTTTATATACCAAACTTGGTCAAAAATCCAATGAAAATGCAAGTAGTTAAGAGCAGACGAACGAAACCTAGTTATCCCAAACGCCGTGAACGCAGGGTCATGTCATAAACTTACGCAAACGGAGAAGGCTCGACGAACAGGGCAATTCGGCGCTGTGAACGACGTTGATGATTATTAGGACTTAGAAAATGCTTCTCCAACACTTGAACAGCAGCTTTGGTGACAACAGAAGGCTTCAACCTCGATTTCGATTTCGATTTCAACGTCGCATGCGAGAAGCTCCATGGCAAACTGCTAGACGGAATCCAAGCTGGCTTCACCTGAACCGCATTGCAATTGACTACGCCAGAGGAACCACAGCATTTTGTCGTTGTTGCTGGCATTGGCATTGATTTTGGCGACATGGCATCCATGGCTAGCACCGACATGCGCATTGATGCAGCACGATTATGCTGTTAAAGCAGCACGACAATAACGAGCAAAGCAGCGTACATGCGAATTGAGAGATAGTTGCGGGCACATCTCCTTCCAGTGCATCAAAGAATATGTTTGCGCACAAGCGCCATTGTTACAGATGATGTAGCTGAAGAAGAAGAAGAGTAATGGCAGCATGGGAGGGCAAGAGTGCCGTTGGATGAGCATAGCAAGTGTCTCGAAAGGATAACGAATATGCCATGGCATCAGCCTCACAAAAATCTGGTGCTGCAACTGACACTGGAGGAGCAAGATCGGCATTGTATGCAATATGGATGATGTTACGGTCAACACCGTCTTGAACAAAAGAGCAGAATTGTGTGTCCTTTTTTAAAAAACAAAAACAGAAAAACCTTTTCTTTTCTGTTTTTCTTTTAATAAAAATATGCAACGCTCAAAATGCAGATGATTTCAATAAGAAAATGAACACTAAATTGACAAATGCAGGTTCTTTGGAAAAAAAGGCCAAAGACGTAACACTCAATTGCAAGATTTATGCTTGGAACATGCTTTCAAAGTAGTATGTAGGGTGTCAATATTGAGATTTGAACCAATACCTTTAACGTGTAAAGTATTTGAGCCAACTAACTAAACTCAATGACAAAAGCAGATTCTCATGTCCAATGGGTTCAATCTCTTAGATTCTGGGTTCAAAACGAAACTGGCATAATCCAATGGGCCAAAACAAAATTGTGCCTAATTAACAAACTAAAAAAGAAACTTTAACGTCAACAAGCAACTATCAAAGTAGTGGCAATGGTCTCAAAAAGGTGGGGATGGCTTGTAGTAGCAATTTCAAAGTCTTAGAACAACAATGCTCAATTGAATGCTTGTGGGTTGAGCATCTCACTAATCTAGAGTGTAGTCAACTACATATCACGATATCTTTGATAGTGTGGGAGGTGGTCCAACTACACCATGACCCCCATCTAGTCTAGGGAAGGTGAGGCTAGTGATCATATTGATGAGGTTTGACAGATAATAAGATCATTCAAGAATCAAACACCCACAAGGTTGGAGAAGCATTAAGTTGAGGGCATTTTGAAATGTGTTACTATGATTAGTCATGAGAGAAGTCCATAGGGCAATTTAGGCAAAGGTGCATCAATTGTTATAAATAGGTACGAATAAGACATTTTGAAATATGCTACTATGACGGCTTATGAGAGGAGTCCACAAGGCAATTAGGGCTAAGGTGCAAGTAGCAAGAGTTTGAAGCTCAATTATTATAAATGGGTACAAATAAATTTTATCCAATATTTAGTTTTACTACTTGTTTCTAAAATCAAAAAACATGGATTTGAGCTTGGGCACAACCACTTAAAGAGGTTAAGCTTTTGTTAGAGAGGAAGTGGGGAGGGGACACAAGGGGGCAGTGAAATGCAAAACTTTTTTGAAAACAATATTTACCCCTAAGACATATAGTCAAATTAGAACTTTATAACTCAGCAAATAAGGAGGTGTTACCTAATGGCAAGACTCTTAATTTGTAAGCTTCAAGTCATGGGTTTGCTTCTAAGACACAATGTTGAGTTATAATGTTATAATTGGACTATGTATCTGGGGTGTACCTATATTACAATTATTTCGAGGTTCTAACACCAACTTTGTAACTCAACATTATTGATGAATCCTATTTTGATCTACTCTGATATCGGAGCCTCGATATCAGATACTCGATGTCGAAGCCTAAGACACAATGTCGAATATCTAATATCATGGGGTATATGCTGGCTTATAAGTATAGTGCTTGGGCTCACAATTTTTATATAGTTTTTTTCATAGCACAGCAAAGCTCTTGCAGTTTGTTTTCTCCAAAGTTAGAATATTTTCTAAGTTCCCACAGTAGGAGTCTGAGTGTATACGGATCTTTGTTCAAGCATTAATGTACCTGAGCACAACAATGTGACAGGAATAAAAACAAACCCTTTAGATAATCCTTGCAGCACTGAGAATAGATTAATGTTTTCTTTAATGCATTTGATATTCATGCACTTTACTTTAATGCACTTTAATTAGGCAATTAATTTCCAATTGTTAATGAACACAAGCATGACCACTCCGAGCATACATGTAGCACTTAGTAACCTAGAAATGCTTAACATTTGATAACTCAACAACGCTATATGCATTCAGGATGTGTCTGGAGTGTGGAAACAGGTGCTTGTGTTAGGCTAGCTAGACAGTAGACAAATTAGATCTTAAAATTACTCTACCTTTTATTTTGGTTCTAGGGAATTAAACTTACAAAATATAAATGATAAAAATCACATACCTCAATTGCACTTAACCATATATTTGAACCTCACAAGTGGAATTGAGAAGACAATGATTGTTTTAATTAGATTTCACTTCCTTGAGACCAATGTACTTAAGAACTTAAGGTTTACGGAGGTTGACCAGATTGCGCATGAACGCTTGTGATTTGTATGGTTAGGCATAGGGGTACCTTGCCACTCATCATTGGCACCATTGTTGGGGACCTTTTAGTTGTTACCTGCGCTATCTAGGATTAGTGAAAAATTATTCAAATCTTTGAAATGAACCTTAGAGTCATATCATACTTCAAAAATAACTACAACAATATTTAGAAGCACACTATGATTTTTATTTCCTAACATAAAATGTCTTCTTCTCATAGAAGCGATTCTCCGCCCAAGTCTAACAGAGTACATCAGCTAGTGCCTGAATAATATTGAGTGGTATATGCTCATCATGATGAGTATGTACCAAATTTCACCTTCATCCTACATCAGGATGAATAGCTACAGTGGTGTGACTTGGAGGGCAACATTTTGTTGTCATCCAATCAATCCGTTCTTGTAATGCTCTAATAAATGCTTATATGATTGGATCTCTAAAGACTTCATGCTAATTATGTTGTGCAAGATAGTGACACTAAGGATTATCATCCCACTGAGGCACAACGTCTAAGGGATTGATAGCTAGAACAACGTTATGAATTTGTGAAGGGAAAGGATTTAATGATTCCCCATTCCTGTTATACCAAAAAGATGGTGGAAAGTCCTTTTCTGGGGGTTATCCATTTAGTGAAATTTCTTTCTCTGACTTTGGTGAAGGAGGTCAAAACCAAAACTTGCAGTCCATGATTCACAATCCTAGTTCTAGCAAGAATGGATCTAATGACAAAGAAGGATCCAAAGAGGCAAGTCAAGGCAAAGATGTGGACAAGAAACAAGATCGTGATTGTGGTCGCGATCACCGAAGAGCGGGAAGCAAGCACCATGATGGTGCTAGTCCTCCTTCCTCTTTACCTTCATCATCATCATCTTCTTCTTCTAGTTCTTATTGCAACCATAGAGGTCGTGACCATGATAGAGGTGACCAATGGGACCGCAATAACCGAAGGGATCATCAAGTGGGCCAAGATCAAGGATGCAAGCATTCAAGAGAGATCCATCGCCATAAATGAAGGGGTAGCAAAGGGCATCGTAGGCACCAAAATCAAGGCCTTAATGAGCCTTTGCTTACTACTCGGAGTATGTTAAACAACATAGAGGCAGTACAAATTCCAACAAGGCATGTAAAAGATAGTCAAATTAAGAGGCTAGATATGAACAATATCCTTAGGTTCAAAGGGGTAGAATATAAAAAATAAGTGGCAAAAACTTAAGTTGTTCCCAAGGAAACTTATTAAAGAAGCAGATAATTGGTATTGGTCCTTAAAACCAAAATCTATCAGATAATGGAGTATAATGATTGAATTGTTCAATGATAAATATCAAACGTACTCTAAAGTGTCCAACTTGAGAAGGCAGATCCAAGGATGAAAACAAGCAACACATGAACCCTTGAATGCTGCCATCGATTGATACTATTCCTTAATGCATAGATGTCCTACCCATGATTATTCTCAATTGGATCAACTTCTCCACATTGTAGACAAGCTTTGATATGAAACAAGGAGATCCCTTGACATCTATGCCCAAGGGAAATTGTCAAAATTAAGTGCTTGTTAGATCCAAAGATTGATTGAGAAGGTAGCTAAAGAGAAAGGTGAATTAAGAAAATGAGAAAGTGCACAAGATTATAACTACAATTCTTTCATTTGGAAGCATAAGGTTCAATTTTGTGATAGTGAGGAAGAATCAACACTTGATGAGGTGGTGAATAAGAAAGCCTTGCTGCTTTAAAAATTTCAATTTGAAATTATGACCAAGATTGATCAGTTATGGGAGTCCATGGATAGCAAATTTCAAGTTGTCCTAAAAATTGCTAAAGAGTCCAAAGAACAAGGTAGTGATTATGAGTGCACAAGGCACAAGGAAGCTAAATGTGCCTATCAAAGAGGTATGGACAAGATTGCTGCAATAAAGGAAATTGTAGAAAGTGAATCAGATGATGATGGTGGGTGTGACGTCTGCCATTATGAGCATCCTAAAAGATGTTGTCCTATTTTGTCACACTTACAGGAATCTAGGGTGTATCCCTTGAATTCATGACTAGCATAAAGGCAAACACCCAGATGATTACCTTATCCTCAAGGCAATTCTAGGCAGTTCCACTAGCAACAATAGTATTGTCCAAGTGGAACTCCACCGCAACCATATGAGCAATATCAACAGTGGTAGCAACCACAGTCATGGGCACTAGCACCACTAAGGTAGCAATACCCTTACCGATAACCTAATCCATATGGGTATTACGCTTAGCAATCCCTGTCTCCACATGACTCCTCTAGTCACGTCTCTACTTTCCAATCTCAATACCACACTTCTGATTATTATTGAACTTATTCTCCACATGCAAGAAGGGATACCACCTTTTACCCTTATCCTCCTCCTATTCCTGCACATCTTCCTCCTCCATCTACATAGCTACCACTTGCTCCACCTATGTAGGGTGAACTCCCAACTCAACCACAACAATGCAACGCTATCAAGGCTATTAATCTACAACTAGTTCATCAACCAAGTGGTTTGGATACTTGATCAAAGAAAAGACCTTTCTTCTAATCACGCAATTCGTCAAAGCCCTCAAATACACCCACGATTGATAATCTCGTTCCTCCATCTTCCTGTATATCAAATACCTTCGAGTCTCTTTCAAACCAAATACCGCCTAGGATCCATATTATGATGCTTACTCATGCTGTATCTGATTAGATTCATGCAAGAAACCTTCCCAAGAAATTAGCAGATCTTGGGAGTCCTCTTATTTATTTGTAGATTGCTAGAAATGAACTATGCAAAGCTCTTCTCAACTCAAGTTTTGGGGTCAACATAATTTCTCGTGAGATGTATATTGCATGGAACCTGCCTCCTCTCAAGAAGAGAAATATTAGATTAGAATTGGTAGAATAGTCCATCACTATTCCATTGGGACTGGTGGAAAACATTGTAATCACTATTTGTGGGTGGTCTTATCCTACTGATTTCCTAGTGATCAAGGTGGAGAACTGCAAAGTGGACTTCCCAATCATCATGGGAAGGGCATGGCTAAGCACCATTGATGCAAAAATGAACATAAGAGATCTTTCCCTACAAATATCTAAAGAAAATGCATTTGGGAAGATCAAGAAGACGCTTGTTCCATGCATCGCGTATGGTGACACAAGGTGCAATTGCGTGTAGAAACTCTAGGTAGTGAAATGAGCATCCATCTCTGCATGCAAGCAATGTGCACCAAAAGCTAACATTCAAAGGTGTCTGTATGTAACAGCCACAAAATAAGAGGGTACATAATGGCTGATTGCTAATTCTAATAGTAGCACACTTTGCATGGAACCTACGAAGAGCTTCACATATGCATATGTCATAGGCATGGATGAACTAGAGCAAGTTCATCACTAACTCTTTGATGATGCAAATGATGATACCTACTGGGGAGAGTTGGAAATTCCTAAAAATTTCAAGCAAAAGCCCCTTGAACTAAAAACTCTACCAGCTGGCATGGAATATGTGTTTTTGAAAAATGGAAAGCTGATGATAATCAATGCAAATCTTACTCCAAAACAAAAAAAGATGCTATTAAAAGTAGTTGAAAATGGTCAATAGCCCTTTCCTAGTCATATCCTGAACTCGCAAGGATTGATCCTAGGATATGCCAGCATTGCATCTACACCGACCTGGCTATGAAGCCAAAGAGATAGCCACAAAGGTGATTAAATCCCAAATTGAAGAAGATCGTCAAGAAGGAAACTAAACAACTCCTCAAGATAGGGTTTCTCTATTCCATTGTGGATAGCAAGTGGGTTAGTCCACTCGTTATTATGCCCAAGAAAGGTGGCAAGTGGTGAGTTTGCATTGATTTTCAGCTATTGAATATGGAAACATTCAAGGACCACTTTCTATTGCCATTCATTAATCAAGTGTTAGAAACAATATCTGGTCATTGCTACTATAGTTTTCTGAATGGTTATAGTGGCTATAACTAGATCCAAATCGCATTGGAGGACCAAGCCAAAACAACATTCACAAGTGCTTGGGGAACTTTTGCATATCACAAGATGCCTTTTGGTTCATGCAATGCCCATACTACATTCCAACGCCTAGTCCTTAGCATTTTCCAAAAGTAGGTTGATAGTGGTGTGAAAGTCTTCATGGATGACTTCTCCACCTATGGAGCTACATTTGAGCAAGCCTTGGACCACCTTGAGCAAGTACTAAAATGATGTGTTGAAAGAAATCTGTGACTCAACTAGCAAAAGAGTCATCTGATGGTCCAAGAGGGCATTGTGTTGGGGCATAGAATATCACAAGCAAGAATTGAGATCGACCCTAAAAAAATAAGGATCATCCAAGGAATAACCCACCAACCAGAAACTGTTAAAGATGTTCGGTCATTCCTTAGATATACTGGCTACTACTAATGATTCATAGAGAATTTCTCTAAGATCACAAAATTGTTGGTTGAGCTAACAAAGAAAGATGCTCCATTTGTCTGGTTCATGGAATGTGAAAAAGAATTCCAACAACTAAAGGAGAAACTTGTAGAAACTTTGATCCTACAAGCACCTGACTGGTCTAAACCATTTCATGTTATGATGGATGCATCAAATTATGTCTTGGGAGCTGTGCCTACATAAATGGATGACAAAAAATGTCCATATTACATCCACTGTGTAAGCTAAAGCATTGTGGGTGCACAACTGAACTACACCACCATAAAAAAAGAATTAATGGCAGTGGTGCTTGCTCTAGAAAATTTTAGGCATTGTGTGCTTGGATACAAAGTGTTTGTGCACATGGACCATAGCACCATCCACTTCTTGATGAATAAGCTAACGGTAAGCCCTCATGTCATATGGTGGCTGGTGATTTTACAAAAATTCGATCTTATGATGATAAATCAAAAGGGCACTAAGAATGTGGTCGCTAATCACTTATCTCGATTAAGATGGGATAGTAAAGAGGATGAGAACCCACTATTTGATATGTTTCCTAATGAACTCCTCTTTGTTGGGGCTATAAATAAACAATTGTCTAATGAGCCTAAATGGTATAATGACATTCTCACTTATCTTCTCACTTAAGAGATGCCACAAGGGTTGGACAACTAGAAGAAACAACAGTTTCTCTAGTAGGTGAAACACTTCATGGAGATCAATGAATACCTCTACAAGGTGTGCATTGATGGCCTGGTTCATTGGTATGTCCCTGATGATGATCAACTACATGTTTTCTAAGACACTCATGAAGGTCCTTATGGGGGTCACTATGTTGGAAGATGCATAGCCATTAAAATCCTAATGGCAAGGTACTATTGGCCAATAATTTTCAGGGATGCTCATCAATATGTCCACTCTTGTGAACGTTTTCAATGAGATGATGGAATGACTACTTGAATGGAGGCATCTCAATAATGGATTCAACCGTTGGAACCCTTCAACATTTGGGGCATTGATTTCATGGGTCCCATCACATCCATGTCAAATGAAAAGGCATACATTATAGTCACTATTGACTATTGTACAAAATGGGCAAAAGCAGCAGCCATCACTAATTGTACATCTTCTAGTACTGGTTGGTTTGTATACCAAAATGTTGTAAATAGGTGATCAATGGTGAGGTACCCCTACGCCCAACCATACGAATCACAGGCATTCATGTGCAATCTAGTTCAATTTCGCAGACTATAATTACTAAGTATGCTAGAGCTAAATAATGCGTGTGTGTTGTCCATTTGTTGTCTTCCCAGTCCCACTTGTGGAGTACAATTGTATGGTTAAGTGTGATTGAGGCATAAGATTTTTATTATTTTATGTTTTTTATCAAATTATTTGCCTAGAACAAGAATAAAAGTAAGAGTGATTAATTGCTAAGTAAACTATGGTCTACTCTAACCTAACACAAGTAACTGTTCCCACTTCCCAGACACATCCTGAACTTTATGTGAACACTGCTGGATTGTCAAACACTAATTGTTTCTAAGCTACCAATGTCGCACGTATGTTCAAAGGGGTCATGCTTGTGTAATTTAATGATTTTCTTGATTGATCAAAATTAATTACTACATAAATAACATTAATGTAAATTGCATGAAATATAAATGCATAGGAAAGAAAGTCTCAAGTGTTGCAAGGAATGGATTAAAGAGTTCATCTTTATTGTCAACACAATGGTGTGTTCAGGTACATCAATGTTTGAATAAAGATCCTTTCACACTTAGATCTCCTACTATGGGCACTTGGAAAATATTCCAACTCTCAAATGAACAAATTGCAAGAGTTTTGCTACTTGACTACCAAAAACCTCCTCCCAATTATGTGCATGGGTACTATATTTATAGACCCAGGAATAACCATGCGATATTGTATGTACGATATCGCATCTTGGGATGCGATATCACGTACTCAATATCATGGCCACCCTGATATCGAAGTATTGAAAAACACGATTTATCATACCACCATGACTAAATGAAAACTCTTCCTCAAGTATAGAAGAAGAGGAACAAGTCCTTTACAAAATATATTAGGGGGTGTGGACTTATTTGATTGACATGTAGAGTGACACAGAGAAGACAGACAAATGCAGAAGTGCCCGAGCATATAATATTACAATTGTGTATAAAATTGGGTGTTCATGACAATAGGAAAGAACACCAATGGATCCAAAGGACATCTAACCCCACTTAGTAATAGAAGAATGAGGCAGAGGTAGAAGAGATCTAACGGTTATGAACAATCTCCCGTGAGTGATATGGTTGCATCCTCCTTGGTGAAGATAGTACCGCTTCCAGTCCACGCTTCCCACTACAATCATAACAAAATCAAGGATTAGTATATATAGTGCAACAAATAATGGCTAAATACCTTATCTCATTGGTGATTTTATTTAGCCATGTTGTGATTGTGATAGATTGGTTGTTGGATATTATTAGTGGAAAGACTGACGAATGGGTTAGGTAAGAGAAGCGATCCATACAATTCAAAAAAAGCTTAACATAAGGAATACTAGAAAGAGGGTATTCACAATAATAAAAAGGAGTTCATTACAAACAGTTGTGAAGGTGTGTACAATTGGATGACATGGATGGGGTAAATAAATAAAAAGAATTTTATTGTAACAATGTCTAAGGGTAAAGAACTTAACTTAACCAAACCAAGAGATATGCAAGTGGGTCCTCCCCAAAGTAGGCACAGGCCTTTTATTCCCTTGCATAACTTCAAACCAAGGAGTCCGTGGGCACCATGGATGATTAATGGTTACAAAAATTTAAGTAACTAATTGAGAAACCTGACATATTAAACTAGAACATTGAATTAAAACATGAAATCGATAGCGAGGTGAGGCATGAAAAGCATAGATGGATGACAAAGAGAGTGGAATGGAGTTCCTAATTATGGTCACATACAGTCCCTTGTGGAGTTTGTAATTAATTGACTTGGTAGGATCCTTCCTCAGTCCAGATCAAAACCAACCACTTTTAGTGACTTTGCATCGACATTCTAAGGCAAGTCCATCTCCTAAGATACAAGAATGCTTCCACAAAACAACCACCATTCCAAATTGGAGTGAAGGTAGGAAGTGAGAAAGGGCCTTATTTAGAGGAGACAAGACAAGTCTCATAACCAGTGCTTGTAATCCTTTTATTTGATCTAAGGGGTGTGCTTTGAATTTCCATGTTTTTTTAATGGGAACCGCACCATGCAAAAACCCATGCATTTTTTGCATTTATTTTGTCTAAGGGGTGTGCTTTGAATTCTCATCCTTTTTTTGGTGATGAGGACCACACCATGCAAGGACTTATTTGACTTCCTATTGTGAAATGACGTGGAACAGTGAGAAGTTTACAAGAACATTCCTGCACATAGGAAAATATAAAATCACAAAGAATACTACGTCCCTTTGAAGCCACAATCTATCCAAACCTTTGATTCCTTTCCAATTCTAGAAACTACACAAGTCACCAATTTATTGAAGTTGCATTAATGAAGAAGAGGCTACACGCTTCCAAAACAAGGAAAACCATAGAGTGTGTGGATGGGTTAATGACGTGGACTCACTACCTATTACATGAAAAGAAACCATGTCCCAGTCGTTGATAACGATATTCAAAGTCAGAAACCAGACATCAACAATCAAATTACAAATTGATGAGACGCAATATGCACAAGCCGCAATATCGCGGTCCGCTGCCAAATCTATAAATAAGAGGCAACACTCCCCTCGTTTCCAATCAGATAGGCTAAAGTAGCAAAGCTCTGGCAGATTGATCACCCCAGAGATAGAATATTTTCCATGTGCCTGCAGTAGGAGTCCCCCAAGTAAACAGTTCTTTATTCGAGCAGCTTTGTACCTGAATGCAAGTTGTGTATGGCAATAAAGACGAGCTTTGTGGATAAACCTTGCAGTACATGGATAGGTTTATTTAATGTTATTTATTGCTTTCCTAGTAACGTGGCATGAGTACGACTTGGTTACGAGCATTGACGAATGTGTACGACTAGCCAAGGAATCGGCTACTCATCGCGATTAGATTCTCTCACCCTTATCTCCTAGGACGTGGGACAAGTACGACTTGATTACGAGCATTTACAGATGTGTACGACTAGTCAAGGAATTGGCTGCTTGTCACACTTAGGCTAGTTAGGTGCCTCAGTACGACCGCTTCGAGCACGTGAGTTATGTGTGGTAATCCTAGTAATGATTAGCATTTGGTAGCCACAGTTGCATAGTTCAGGGTGTGTATGGCAAGTGGGAATGGATGCTGACGCTAGGAATTAGCGTTGTAGTTAGAGTTAGTTTTAGTCTCTCAACCCTTCACTCTTTAGCATAGGAGATAAACCTGAAAAGACCAAAAAAATCATATACCTCGGACTTACTTAACCATACACCATGACAACAACAAGTAAGTCTAGGAAGACAATGATTAATAACCCCAAGTGTTCCTTGCGGCGTTTAGGCATTTAGTCTGCGGAGTTTGATCGGATCGTGCATGCTACGCTCGTTTCATATGGTTGAGTGTAGGGGTACCTTGCCACTCATCATTGGTGTCGTTGCCGGGGACTAAGTGTTTATACGTCAATTAGAACATTAGGAAATCTTTCACATCGTTGTGAGCCTTAACGAACCTTTGGGTTAATTAGTTAAAGAAGAACATATATAACGGTGAACCACACACCAATAAAATGACTTCTTCTCATAAGGTTAACTCACCTAGGAATAACACAGAAGACAGTCAGCAACATACACATAACCTAGCCCAGCCAATTCCTAAATAATATAAGATAGTTTATACTCATCCCGATGATTATATTCCTAATTACACTTTTATCCTCCATCAGGATGAACAGTTGCGCTGGAGAGATTTGTTTGGTAACATAGTTTTACCACTAGATCGATCTGTTCCGAACATGCTCTTCCGTGCCTTGGCACAGATTGGCATGCAAGAACTATTCGCTAAATACATTGCTGGAGAATATGATATAAGGGATTATCGCCCACTGCTTAGCAATGTATGAGGGACGAAAGGCAAGAGAGTCAACACTCATTGTTGAAGGGCAAGGCCCCCCATGTCCTTAGTGAAATAGGAGACGAGGAACCCCTCATAATGGGTTTCTTAGAAAATGATGTTCCTCCTCCTCACAATGGTGAAGAGGTTAGGCATCAGAGCCTTCGATCAACTGTACATGCTATAGGCTCTAATCCCCGTGAACACCAACTGTTCACGGCAGGAACAACCACTCACACTAAGGACAGACACTTAGATCGTTACAACGAACGGGGCTGAAGCAGCCGAAGAGGAGGTAAGAAACATCACCATGGTGATGGATCCCCTTCCTCTTCTCCTTCATCTCACCATTCACACTCTTCCACATCTGGGTGCAACCATCGTGAACACAACGGAGAGGGTAAAAGTAAAAGAGATGAAAGACCTTGACAGGAAGGTCGAGAGGAATTAGGACAAGGGCAAGGACGTAGGGAGAGTAGGGAACCACCACGAAGACATCACAGATACATGACAGGGATGATCATGACGAACCCTTACTTGCAACCCGAAGCATGCTAGACATCACAGAGGCAGTTAGGATCCCCACAAGGCACTTAAAAGACAACAGGATCAAGCGTCTGGACATAAATAATATCCCACATTTTGAAGGGGGATACAACACTGATCCTCAACATCATTTACAGGCATTCCACGATGCCTGTGCCTTG
>MNCI01006084.1:607635-634395 GCA_015680685.1 Gnetum montanum | reverse complement strand
ATCACCACTGTGTGTGGGTGGTCATACCCAGCCAATTTCTCGGTGATTAAGGTTAACAATGAAGGGGGCTTCCCCATTATAATGGGAAGGCCGTGGCTAAGTACTATAGATGCGTACCTAGGAATCCGTGATCTTTCCTTGCAAATTTCTAAGATGAATATTTACGAAAAGATCAAGAAGAAGAAAGTTCCATGCATCACATACAGTGATTCATCGGGTGATGACATGGAGGATATGTCTCCATGTGAGAGGTGTGCCTATGAGAATGAGAAACAAAGATGCTTGTATGTAGCAACCACACAAGAAGTAGTAGACACCCTGTGGTTGACAGCTACTCGTAAGAGCAGACAAATATGCATGGAACGAACTAAGGAAACTCATGCTAACAATGAAAGCATATATACATTGGAACATGAGCATCGCCAACTTCCACCCCTGAATCTACTATCATCAATTGGCAGAAGTTGGACACTTCTAAGAAATTCTAATAGATGCTCATTATTTTGGATCTCTCCCTTACAACTCAGTCATGGGGGAGATGGCCACCTATGCTGATCATATGGGGCCCTCAGTTCTTTTTCAATTTTTGTTTTACAAATTTCTTTAAATTTTCTTGTTTTTGTTTTACAACATCGTTATACTTTTCTATTTTGTGTGTGTGTGGATGTGCGCGCGCACCATCCACCATGTAAGTTCACCACCCAATAAGTGTTCAGGCCGATGTGATGAACTATTTTTCATTGATTGCTAATGTTTGGTTTTTACCTTTAAGTTACAGTGTTGACACTGAGGTATGTTCTTTTGATATGGCAGGCAATGAGTCCACTTCATCCGTCCACCCATCAAAGTCTATGGTTTCTCTTGGCTTGGAT
Source organism: Gnetum montanum (assembly GCA_015680685.1). Lineage (NCBI taxonomy): Eukaryota > Viridiplantae > Streptophyta > Gnetopsida > Gnetales > Gnetaceae > Gnetum > Gnetum montanum. The sequence goes on along the minus strand of MNCI01006084.1, from coordinate 633,523 downwards.
GTGTACAGTTTTCCTTCTAATAAGAACTCTAACGAATCGGTGACTAACTAAGGATGGACTCAAGGTTTGAAAAGGGTGTGACTTCAAGGGAACTTGATGCATTTGTGTTGGCCATTCACTTGGGTGCTTGGATGTTTTCTTCCCATTCCAATGTTACCCAATTATCAGAAGCTGAGACAATAAAAATAAGAAGTCTTTGCATGGTGTGGTTCTCATGCATAAAAATAGAAAAAAAAAACAAACAAAAAACCAAAGTGAGGATTCAAAGCGCACCCCTTAGATAGAATAACTTTGGGCTACAAGCACTAGTTATGGAACCAAAGTGTTTCCTCTAACTAAGGCCCTTCTCACTTCCCATTCTCTCCTTTGTTTCGTCGGAATGATGATGGCTTTTGGAGATGCATTCTTGTTACTCCAATGGATGGTTTGACTAAGTGTATTGATGCGAAGTCACTGGCTATGGTTGGTTTGAGGCTAGAGTTGGAACGAGATTTGCCAAGTCACATTAAGCATAAAACACACAAGGGACGGTACACCACCTTGTCCTTGGGCTTCCATTCCATCCTCTTGTCTCCACTATTCATCTCATTGCCAGTTGTATCATTAGTGTATATTTTGGTAGATACGTTGTTTTCTTTTTGGTAAATTCTTCCGGTTAAGACTTTAACTCTTATTCCAAAGGACATTCCCAAAGCCTATGGACTCTTTAAATATGGGATTGTCAGGGCACTATGGGCTTGAGCCTGCTTTGGGGAGGACCCACTAACATTCCTATTTAGAGCATTAGTTAACTTCTTTTCCTTAACATTTTGCAGTTAATTTTATTTTGTTCATTTCCATCTTGATATCTACTTCATTGATGTTTTCAGTTGTCCCTTTTTATCTCTCTTCCTTACTCCTTTTCCTTCTCCATTCTTTCGCTACCGGAGGTTCGCGATTAGTCATGGGGGTACGGGGCTTGATTTTTCACTTTTTCTCCTAAGCCCCAAATTTTTTCGTTTTTCTTCCTAACCCCTACACCTTCGGTAGTCATCACTTATATATTCCCAGATCCGTATCAACCATACCACAACTCAGCCAATGGACTTACATTGAAGCAAGGTATAATCACATTGAAATTCATTTACCCTTGCTAATATCAAACCGTGTTATGCGTGCAAATGACGATCATGCAACAACGAACCGGATCTAGAGGAAGCACTTGGAATGGAGCAGTGTTGAAGCAGCTATGCAAGGAGTAGGATTAATGATGCGCTTAAGGATGGACAACAGAAGGCACAATCTAGGCGTTGGCAACAGCAAGACTCTTCTCTCTTCTTCTCTTCTCTTCTCTTCTCTTCTCTCTCCTCTTTTCTCTTAGCTGCCAACTATGGCCTGATGTCAATGTAATAAGGTGTTCACCCTTGTTGTCATGAACACCAATTTTGTCAAGTCTTGTAATAATGATCCGTTCACATGTCATCCCATTAGTTCCATTCCCCTCAATAATTCCATACCTTCCTAATATTATTGTAAGGAACTCGACGACGAGTTTTCATTTAGTCATGGGGGTATGATGAGACACGATATGCACAAGCTGCAATATCGCATCCCCTACGATATCGTGGTCCGCCACCAAATCTATAAATAAGAGGCAGCACTCCCCTCATTTCCAATCAGATAGGCTAAAGTAGCGAAGCTTTGGCGGATTGATCACCCCAGAGATAGAATGTTTTCCATGTGCCCGTAGTAGGAGTCCCCCAAGTAAACGGTTCTTTATTCGAGCAGCTTTGTACCTGAATGCAAGTTGTGTACGATAATAAAGATGAGCTTTGTGGATAAACCTTGCAGTACATGGATAGGTTTATTTAATGTTATTTATTGCTTTCCTAGTAACGCGGCATGAGTACGACTTGGTTACGAGCATTGACGAATGTGTACGACTAGCCAAGGAATCGACTACTCATCGCGATTAGATTCTCTCACCCTTATCTCCTAGAACGTGGGACCAGTACGACTTGATTACGAGCATCTACGGATGTGTACGGCTAGTTAAGAAATCGGTTGCTTGTCACACTTAGGCTAGTTAGGTGCCTTAGTATGACCGCTTTGAGCACGTGCGTTACGTGTGGTAATCCCAGTAATGATTAGCATTTGGTAGCCACAGTTGCACAGTTCAGGGTGTGTACGGCAAGTGGGAATGGAGCGCTGTAGTTAGAGTTAGTTTTAGTCTCTCAACCCTTCACCCTTTAGCATAGGAGATAAACCTGAAAAGACCAAAAAAATCATATACCTCGGACTTACTTAACCATACACCGTGACAACAACAAGTAAGTCTAGGAAGACAACGATTAATTAACCCCAAGAGTTCCTTATGGTGTTTAGGCATTTAGTCTGCGGAGTTCGACCGGATCGCGCGCGCTATGCTTGTTTCGTATGGTTGAGTGTAGGGGTACCTCGCCACTCATCACAAATGAAGCATACCATCATCGAGTAGTGTATTACCATTGTACTTGCCACCTTATTAGTAGAAAAGGTAGAAAAACACATCAATACCATCAAACATAACCATAAAAGAAAGGAAAAGAGTAGGCAATAAATATTAAATACATTAACAATAGTGTAAAACAAAAACTAAGAGAAGACAAATAACCTTAAAAATACAAATATGTAAAATAGAAAATGTAAAATAAAGAAGATGAAAACAAAAGGTTATAAAACCAAAAATGTGAAAAACAAAAAAGTCAAAAGATTGAGGAGCCACAAGAGGTGTTAGTATGGATGGCCATCTCCCCCATGACTATGTTGGAAGGGAGAGATCCGAAAGATTGAGCGTGGTTGTTCATCTGATGAGGTGTTTGTTGCATTGGTTGGCTTGGGCTCATGGAAAGGTTTTATTTGTTGAATGTTGACTAATTGTTTCTTATTTGGGATGTTAGGTTTGTAGATGATCATGGCCCTAGATGGAAAAGTCTCATCTATGATGTAAGGTCCTTCCCACAATGTTTGAAATTTGGTTCATAGGGGTACATGTGTAGGATTCCAATAAAGGACCTTGTCTCCTGGTTAAAACTTGACTTTTCTTATTTTTAGGTCATGACGTTTCTTGTTGAATGCCTTATGCATTAGATGATAAGGCCATTAACCGATTTTCATCTAGCAAGTTAAGGTTCATCAATCGTTCTTTCTATGCTAGACTTAGATTTAGGTCAAGGTCACAGGCTGTAGAGAGTGTATGGAGCTCGGATTAGATGGGTAATGTTGGTAATTTTCCATACACAAGCTCATAGGGAGAATAACCTATGGGAAGCTTCCATGTGGAGCAATAGGCCCAAAGGGCATCATTTAATTTCGTGCTTCAGTCCCTTTATTTGCTAATGGTACATGTTAGAATTTTTGTAATCTCCTGATTACTGACCTCAGCTTGACCGTTGGCTTGGGGGTGATATGGTGTTATGAGTTTATGTTTAACCCCTAAGTGCTGCATCAGTTTTTGGAAAGTGGCACATGTAAAATGAGTTTCATTATCAGAAAGTAATGCATGAGGTACACCAAACCTATTTACAATGTTTTGTTGTACAAACTGAGCAGCAGTGGTGGATGTACAGTCGGTGACAGCTACTACTTCTGCCCACTTGGTACAATAGTAAGCTATGACTATTATATATGTCTTTCCATTTGATAAAGGTGCGATGGGACCCATAAAGTCAATGCCCCAGATATCAAATCGCTCAAGAGGTTATATCCATTATTGTGGCCCCTCCATTCGAGTTGTCATTCCATCATCCCTCTAGCAACAATCACAAACACGGACAAATTGGTGTGCATCCTTGAAGATTGTTGGCCAATAATGCCCCACCATCAGGATTTTTATGGCCATGCATCTCCCAACATAATGGCCCCCATAAGGACTTTCACGAGCATCCTAAAGAAAGTGTAGTTGATTCATATCGGGGATACACCAACGTACTAGGTCATTGGGATAGACTTTGTAAAGGTTTCCATTAATCTCCATAAAATGTTTGACCCGGTGAAGAAACTGTTGTTTCTTTCTAGTGTCCAGCCCTTGCGACAATTCTTGCTTGAGTAGATAAGTGAGGATGGTGTCATATCATTTTGGTTCATTAGGCATTTTTGTATTCATGCAAGGAGAGATTCATTAGGGAATTGGTCAGATAAAGGGCTCTCTTTCTCCTTATCATCCCATCTTAGCTGCAATAAGTGATCTGCGACCACATTCTCCACACCTTTACGATCTACCATCATGAGATCAAACTCCTACAAAATCACGAGTCACCATATGACATGGGGGCTCACTGTTGGTTTGTTCATTAGAAATCTGATGGCGCTATGATCTGTGTGTACAAATACTTTGTAGCCAAGCACATAATGCCTGAACTTCTCTAAGGCGAACACCACTGTCATCAACTCCTTTTCTATGATGGTGTAGTTCAGTTGTGCACCTACAATACTCCCCAAAACGTAATTTGATGCATTAGTCATTACATGAAATGGTCTGGACTAATCTAGTGCTTGAGGAATGGGGGTTTCAACAAGCTTTTGCTTCAATTGTTGAAATGCTACTTCACATGCAAGGGTTTAAACAAATGATGCATCCTTCTTCATCAATTCTACTAATGACTTAGCGATTTTGAAAAAATTCTTGATGAATCACTGGTAGTAGCTAGTATGACCAACAAATGACCGAACTTCTTTGACTATTTCAGGTTGGTGGGTTATTCCTTGGATGACCCTTATTTTTTTAGGGTCCACCTTGATTCCTGCTTTTGAGATGCGATGCCCTAAGACTATGCCTTCTTGGACCATAAGATGGCTCTTTTGCCAATTGAGTCGAAGGTTTTTTTCAACACATCTCTTCAACATCTGGTCAAGACGGTCCAGGGCTTACTCGAACATAGCTCCATAGGTAGAAAAATCATCCATAAAGACTTCTACCTCACTACCGATTTGCTATTGAAAAATGCTGAGAACTAATCGTTGAAATGTGGCTGGGGCATTGCATAGACCAAATGGCATTTGTCGATAGGCAAAAGTCCCCCAAGAACTTGTGAAAGTTATTTTTTCCTGGTCCTCTGGTGCAATCCAAATTTGGTTATAGCCACTATAACCATCCAGAAAGCTGTAAAAGATGTGCCTTGAAATGATGTCCAGCACTTGGTCGATGAAAGGCAATAGAAAATGATCCTTAAAAGTTACCATGTTGAGTAGTTGGAAATCAATGCATGCCCGCCATTTGCCTCCTTTCTTTGGTATGATCACGAGTGAACTGACCCACTCACTATTTGTGATAGGGTAGATGAATCTCACTTTGAAGAGTTGTTCAATCTCCTCTTTGACAATCTATTTTAACTTGGGATTCAAACATCACTGCAATTGTCGTTTCAGCTTGATGGCAAGGTCAGTGTATATCCTATGTTGGCATATTCTTGGATCTACCCTAGTGAGCTTGAAATATGACCAAGTAAAGGCTGGTGACCACTTTTCCATAACTTTTATCAATTTTCTTTTCTGTTCTATAGCAAGCTTGGCATTAATGATAACCGACCTTCCATTTTTCAAAAATACGTACTCCATTACAGCCGGTAGTGTCTTCAATTCAAGAGGCTCTTGTTTTGAATTATTAAGAATTTCCAGCTCACCCCAATTGACATCATCATTTGCTCCTTTCGGAGAGCTAGTGGTGAACTTACTTGAGTTCATCCATACTTGCAACGTACTCGTACATTAGGTCCTCAGTCGGTTCCATGCATAATGTACTGCTACTAGCATCAGCTGTTAGCCACTAGGTGCCTTCTTATTTTGTGGCTGTTGCATATAGATATTTTTGGATATTAGCTTCTGGTGCATACTACTTGCATGCAAAGATAAATGTTTGTTTTACTGACCATAGCTTCTACACATAATGGCACCGTGAATCACTGTACGCAATACATGGAACTCTCTTCTTCTTGATCTTTCCAAATTCATTTTCTTTTGATATCTACAAGGAAAGATCTTTAATGCCCATTTTAGCATCAACAGTACTTAGCCACACCCTTCCCATAATGATTGGAAAGTCCCCCTTACAGTTCTCCACTTTGATTACTAGGAAATCAGTGGGATATGACCACCCACAAACGGTGGTGATGATGTATTCAACCAGTCCCAATGGAATAGTGATGGACTGGGCCACCAATTCCAGCTAGATGTTGCTCTTCTTCAATGGAGGAAGGTTCCACATTATGTACATCTTATGTGAGATCAAATTAACACCAAAACCAAAGTCAAGAAGAGCTTTACAAAGCTCATTCTTAGCAATTTGCAAGTAAACTAGGGGACTCTTAGGATTAGCTAATTTTCTAGGTAGGTTACCAACTTGAATCCAATCAGATACAACATGTGTCAACATTATAGTATGGATTTGTGAAGGATTTTAGTTTGAAGGGGACTCAAATAAAGAGGAAATAGAGGAAGGTGGAGGAGCAGGGTTACCAACCACTGATGTATTCGAGAGCTTTGATGGACTGTAAGACTGGAAGAAGGTTCTTTTCTTTGTTCATGGTTTTGATTCGCTAGATGGGTTAACCAATTGTAGGTTAACTACCCTCGTAGCATTTCTTTGTTATGGTTGTGCAGGCAATTCACCCTGCCTGGACAGAGTAGGTGGTAGTTGTGCAAGAGGTGGAGGAGTAGGTGCAGGGATAGGAGGTACATGAGGGTAGTAGGTGGTATCCCTCCTTAGATAGGGCTATTGGTATGTTTCAAGAGGGTAGTGGTGAGATTGGTAAGCAGCAATATGACCAGAGGAGTCCGTTAGAGATGAAGGTTGCTGAACATAGTAACCATAGGGATCTAGTTGCCGATAAGGGTATTGCTGTCTTAGAGGTGGCAATGCCCACGATTGTGGTTGCTACCACTACTGATACACTTCGTAAGTTTGCGAAGGAGTTCCACTTGGGTAGTATTATTATGGTTGGTGAAACTGTCGAGGATTGCCTTGTGGATAAGGCAATATTTTGGGCATTTTCCTTTGTGCAAGTCATGAATGTAAGGCATACACCCCAGATTCCTACAAGTGTGATACAACTAGGAAAGATCCCTTAGGATGTTCATACTAGCAAACATCACACTCAACATCATCATCTGAATCACTATTCGTAGCCATCTCTACCATAGCCATCTTACCTTTACCCTTATATTTGGCACGTTCAACTTCCTTACATCTTTGACACTCTCGCTCATCACTTTGCTCCTTGGACTCTTTAGCAATTTTTAAAATAGCTTGAAACCTATTGTCCATGGAGTCCCATAATTGATCAACCTTAGCCATGATTTTTGATAAAAAATTTTGGAATGGTAAGGTTTTCTGATTAACCACCTCATCTCTAGCAAATTCATCCTCATTGTCACAAAATCTAATCCCTTTTTTTCGAATAGAAGGATATCTATTGTATTCTTCTGCACTTTCATGTTTTCTTAGCTCTCCCTCCTTCTTGGCTACCTACTCAATTAATTTTTGAATCCGATGGACACTCAACTCTATCAATCTCCCTTGGGCATAGACACCAAGGGTTTTCCTGGTTTTAGACTGCAACCCATCTATGATATGGCGAAGCTAATCAAGCTGAGAGTATCCATGGCTGGGACACCTATGCAAAAGAGAATAGTATCAACCAATAGCAGCATCCAAAGGCTCATGATTCCCTTGTTTCTACCCTTGAATTTGTTTCCTTAAATTGGATACTCGGGAGTATGTTTGATATTTGTCATTGAATAGTTTCAACATTGTACTCCATCGCCTGATTAATTTTAGTTCTAAGGATCAATACCAACTCTTTACTTCCTTATGAGTGTCCTTGAAAATAATTGCAGTTTTTGCTAATCATTTTCAATGTTCTATAAGGCACATGCATCTTGAAAGGCCTAGAGATGATTTTGTTGATCAACATCATATCCTCCCTTGAATTGAGGGATGTTGTTCATATCAAGCCTCTTTATTATACTATCCTTCATGTGCCTAGTTGGAATCCTCATAGCCTCTACAATGTTTAACATGCCCCAAGTAGCAAGTAGATGTTCATCAAGGTCATGATGGTGGTGCCTATGATGTTCCCTACTAGCCCTTCTTTCTTGATGCTGGGCCTCTCTGGATTGCCCATGCCTTCGGTCATGACTGTCCTGATGGTCCCCTCTATTATTCTAGTCTCATTGATCACCTCCATCACAATTATTTCTTCTGTGGCCATGATCTGAACTCGATGAAGAAGAGGAAGACAATGAAGGGGAAGAAGAAAGGGAACTTGCTCTACACTGACACCTATCACCCTTCCTTCGATGCTTGCAACAACGATCACGATCATGATCTCCTTTATCTCCCTTTTCTTAACTTGTTTTTCCAGATCCATTTTTGTCATTGTATCTGTTTTGACCAGAACCGGGATTATGGTTGTAGATTGTACATTCTAATTGAGGGCTCCTTGAATAAAGTCAAAGAGAGGAGAATCACTAAAGAAATGGTTGCCTTCATCAATTGGCTTAAGTGGAGGTGGAAAGATGTTTGACCCCTTACCCTTCATAAGCTCGTGTTGGTGCTCTAGCTGTTGATCCCTTAATCTTTGCACTTCAGTGGGATGATAATCCCTTGAGTTAGGATCTCACATCTTGTATTCTCCATGGAGATGTTGAAGCCCATGTCATGCAAGCATTAGCTGAAGCATTGCTAGAATAGATCAGTCAAGTGGCAACACAATGTTGCCTTCCATATCACACCACCGCATCAATTCATCTTGATGTAAGATGAAGGTAAAGTCCGGTACATACTCATCAGGATGAGCATATACCACCCAGTATTGTTGAGGTACTTAAATTGCCCTAGGTAGAGATGGACTCCTATGAGAAGAAGACATTTTGTGCTAATAAATAGTGTGCAATTGAGGTTTAATTTAATAATAATAATTTTAATTTTGTTTTCATAGGATTTGACTCTTAGGGTTTGAACAACGAGGTTACTAAATTTCACTAGACTTAGATAGTGCACGAAGAACTATAGTCCCTGGCAATGGTACCAATGATGAGTGGCAAGGTACCCCTATGCCTAACCATACGAATCATAAGCGTTCACATGCAATCCAGTTAAATTTCAAAAACTATAATTACTAAGTGCACTAGAGCTAAATAGTGTGTGCATGTTGTTCATTCATTGTCTTTCTAGTCCCACTTGTGAAATGCAATTGTATAGTTAAGTGTGACTGAGGCATAAGATTTTGAGTATTTTGTGTTTTTATGGAATTACTCACCTAGAACAAGAATAAAAGTAAGATTGATTAATTGCTAAGTAAATTATAGTCTAATCTAGCCTAACACAAGTAACTATTCCCACTTCCCAAACACATCCTGAATGTTGTGCAAACATTGCTGGGCTGTTAAACGCTAGTCGTTTCTGAGTTACTAAGTGTCACACGTATGCTTGAAGGGGTCGTGCCTATGCTTAATTGATCAAAATTAATTGTTGCATAAATAAAATTAATGTAAATTGCATGAAATATAAATGCATAAGAAAGAAAATCTCAAGTGTTGCAAGGAATGGATCAAAGAGCTTGTCTTTATTGCCAACACAACGGTGTGCTTAAGTACATCTTGCTTGAATAAAGATCCATTCACACTTAGATCTCCTATTGTGGGCACTTGGAAAATATTCTAACTTTTAAATGGACAAATTACAAGAGTTTCGCTACTGACTGCTAAAACATTATCCCCAATTGTGCACCTGGGCGCTGTATTTATAGACCTAGGAGTAACCCTGTGATATTGAATGTACGATATCACATCTTAGGTCGTGATATCGTGTACTCGATATTGTCTACCTGATATCGTGGCCACCTCGATATTAGAGTGATGAAAAACACAATTTATCACTTAGTAATTAATACATTTAATAATAATGCATAAGTACGATTGCCTTGAACATACTATTGGCACTTGGTAATCCTAGTGGTGTTATTGCTTGCTTTGCCTAGTAGCCTAACACTTGGTAATCCAGTAGTATCTATAGCGAGTTCAGAATGTGTAGGAAAGATGGACTTGGATACTTATGTTAAGATAGTTAGATTAAGGCATTAGATAGTTAATTAGTTAATTTATAATTAATTACCTTTATTTTACACTTAGAATAAATCAAGGAAAATATAAAAAATATATAAAAATCATGTGCCTTGGCTTACTCTTAACTAGACAAGTGAACTTACACAAGTGAAGCCAAGAAGATAATGATGGCATCTCTAAGTCACTATCTTTTCTCATCAATGCATTTAGGGACTAAGTATGCAGAATTAGACTAGATTGCTAATGTAACACTTGTGATTCGCATGGTTGGACATAGGGACTACTTGTTGCTCATCATTCACATTATTGCTAGGGATTTAGTCTAGCTAAGTACGCTACATAGGAAAGATAGTCAAATCATCTAAAGATGTTGTAATGAATAATTAATGCTAAATCATTGAGAAAATAATAATAACAAACGCACACTATTTTTGAACACTCCTTGATATGGCTTCTTCTCGTAGAGAAGAATCATCACTACCACCCACCAGTAGATCCAACCAAAGGTAAGAAGGTCAAAAAATGAAAGTGCCCCAATAGTTTTGGGTTTTCTACACCCATCTAGATCCTTAAACTCTAGATTTCACCTTCACCCTACATTAGGATGAGCAACTGCAATGGAGGGTCATGGAGAGAAACATTGTGTTACCTCCCGACCAGTTTGTTCCTATGATGGTATTTGGAGGATTTCAAAGGTTCCAAACAAATTCTTGATTATAAGATTGATTGTTCATTGGAAGAAGAATAGAAGAAGGTTCTTGAGTTTGAAACAAGTAGTGGAGTAAAGACTAGAAAAATAAAGAGATCACCTCTTCTATTTAATTTATTAGTATATGAGAGAAGGTTAAAGAAGTATAAGAGTTCAACAATCAAAAGGAATTCTAATAGGATGGGAAATCCTTGGCAAAGTTACATCATTAGGATTTCAAAATTACAATGATGTTCCTAAGGTAGTTTACAAATATTTGCCTAAGCCTTTTATTCCTAGAAAAGCTTATTTGATTGAGGAATACATTCACTTATTTGAGTTAGCTTTGGCTCATGCAAATATTCAACATCAATACCAAGCTTGTAGATTGTTTGTAGCAAATTTAAAGGATATGGTTCACATTTGATATTTAAACTTACCAAGTAATAGTATCACAAGCTAGGATGATATGAAAAGTCTTTTCTTGGCCCAATTTGATAATTAATTAGATAAATAACAACTGTACTATGGGCTAGTACAAGCTAAGCAAGGAGTCAAAGAGTCAATCAGAGATTTCAACATTAAGTTTCAACGAATTTATGGACTCTTTCAAAGAAAATATAGACCATCAGATGAAATTCTTAGAGACATATATCTTAAGGCTATGAATCCCAATATTTTAATCTGGTTAAGGAGAACTCCAAACTTGCTAACATTGAATGACTACTTTACTAAAGCTATACAATTAGAGAGATAACTGAACTTGAATAATGAAGAAATTATTGCAACTCAAAAAATAGGAGAGAAAACAATGATTCCTATGCAAGATTTTGCCAAGGCCATCTCATATTAAGAAAAAGAAAGAGTTAGAAAGCAAAGAATCTAAAAAAGGATAGTTAATGAAAGACTTATCCAACAAAGTAGTGAAATTAGAAAAAGCTTTGGCAAAAGTTAAGATCAAGGAAGAAAAGAAAAATAGAAAGTATAAGCATCAAGATACTAATTTTGTAGAACATGAGGATGAAAATGATGATATTATGGCTAACTTCCCTAATATTGAATCAGATAATGAGCTATCTAGTGTTCATTACACAAGAAAATCTTCTAACCATGGATCCAATGATACCTCTTATCTGTCAAGTTTTGAAGAGGATATATTGTTAGATGAAGAGTGTAATAATAATGAAGAAAACAGATATAATCTATGATCAAAAGATAGATTAACTTCTTCCAGGCCTCCAAACATAATTTTTGATCCATCTACTACGAGGAAAGTTTTTGAACCAAGTAGAAGAGAGAAAAATAAAAGTAAAGAAGATCAAGTAGAGCAAAGTACTCAAAATCAAACTTTTAATAAATGGATGAAGAAGCCAAGCTTTTATGGAGATGGAGAATATAATTTGATTGAGGATCTTAAACATGTCAAGGCCAACATTAGCATTTATCAATTAGTACAGATAGGAGATCAACAAAGAAAAGCTTTGGAGTTTATTAAAGGTAAAAGGAGACTTGGAGATTGAGAATTAAGCTATGTATCTAACATTGATAAGACAACAAAAGTTGGCTATGATTGTACTCTTGATAAAGAAGTTCCTCCTTTTCTTTTGACAATGAAGTTAAGGAACTAATATCTTTACAATTGTTTAGTTGATTTTGGAGCTACATCTACTATCATGCCATTGTTTATATGCAAAAAACTTGGTTTGACTCTTGCAAAATCCAATAAAAAGATCATTTAAACGAACAAAAGTAGAGTGAAGATTGTGGATCAACTTCCCAATGTTTTATTAGAAATTGCTTCCAAACCCCATATAAAAAGTAGAGTAACTATTCAAGTAGCAGATATACCAAATTCACATAGTATTTTGTTGAGTAGAAGTTAGAGTAAAAATTTCTCAAGTTACATATTAATAGATTATTCACATATGTGGCTACCTTGGGAAGGGGAGTCGAATCAAATATACATATATAGTGAACCTTTGATGAATGAAAACATTACCTCAAATGGGAAGAATAAAGTCATTCAAACAAGAGCTTTTGAATTCAAAATTTACACACTTTAAGAAGTGTATAATTTGGAGAAAGAGGAATCTTAAAATGAGAGTAAGTGGAAACTATACTTTGATGGTTCTTGTAACTCCAAAGGTGCAAGAGTTGGAGTAGTTCTAGTAAAAGATAACTCCCTAAAAATATTCAAGCTAATACATCCATATTTTTCTTATACTAATAACAAGGCTAAATATGAAGTTTTAAGTATTGGAATTAAAATAGCATTGGAAAAAGAAATCAAGGTAATCATCATAAAAGGAGATTTAAGACTAGTTTGTGAACAAATTAAAGGAAATTGTGTAGTAAAAAGCTCATTCTTGTGACCCTATAAATAGTTTGTCTGCAAAATGCTGGATCAATTTCATCACTATAAAATAGAACATATAGGTAGAAAAGATAATTATATAGTGGATGATTTAACAAAGGTAGCCTTAACATTAGATTTGAAAAAGATAGAAAGGTACGAAGGGGTAGCGATTGAGAATGAACATCAACCATTAGTACCAGATAACATAAAGCATTTATAAGTATTCAAAGATGATGATTAATTATTTAGGTTCTTAAGGAATAAGTAGGAATTCAAAAGTTAAAGCATACTTGAAACAACATCAAGGTTTAAGACAAATTCCATTTCCAAAAAGGTGATTGATTATGATCATGAAGCAAAAATTTGCTTACTGGAAAAGATGTATAGAATCCAAATGATCAAGCTTATGAAGCAGTGAATTTCAGATCAACTGAGATACCAAAGATATTAAATGTCACGAAGGAAGATAGTTTAGTATTTAAGCAAAAGTTATTATTAGTATTGAAAAATAATTTAGAGAATTTCTCTTGGTCTTATGATGATCTTAAAGCTTTTAGACCAAATGTGATGACACATAAAATTCCTTTCATAAATAGTTGTAAGACAATTAAGCAAAAACAAAGGAAATTTAATCCATTGTTTGAGCAAGCTATGGAAGCTAAGATTAAGAAGTTATTGCAAGCCCAAATTATATATCCAGTATGATATTTGACATGGCTTGCTAACCTTGTTCTAGTATGGAAAAAGAATGGTGATATTAGGCTTTGTGTAGGTTTTAGAAATTTGAATGAAGCCTCTGAAAAAGATAGATACCCATTTTCTAGAATTGATGAAATATTGATCAAAGTTTTAGGTTATCAAGTATATTCTTTTCCAAATGGTTTTTTAGGCTATAATGAGATTATGGTAGATAAGTGTGGTAGATATAAAACAACATTTATCACCAAGTGGGAAACTTTCGCTTACCAAAGAATGCCATTTGGATTATCAAATGTTGGAGCTACTTTTCAAAGAGCAATGAATTTAGCCTTTAAAGGTTTAATAGGTGAGTTCATTGTAGTTTATTTGGATGATGTCACTGTCTTTTCGAAAAGGAAGTAATGAATCATAAATTGGTTGCGTTAACTGGGCCTCGTCAACTAGGCCCTGTCAATGCAGAATTTGATGCGTTGACATGGCCCCATTAATGTAGTATATGTTTTTGCCTATAAATACGTGCTCATCCACCATGTTTATGGAAATATTTTGTCATAATTATAGGGGAGCTTTTGTAGTTTTGTATTTGAAAGTTAGAATAATTTTCTAAGTGTTCGTAGTAGGAGTTAAGAGTGTACAGATTTTTATTTGAGCATTGTTGTACCCAAGCACAATAATGTATGTGGCAATAAAGACGAGCTTTTTGATAAACCTTGTAGCACTTTGAAATAGATTAATTTTTTACTAATGCATTTAGTGTTTTATGCAATTTCCTTTGATGCTTTAAGTAATTAAATAATTAATTAAGCTAAATTAAGCTAGATTAAATAGTAATTAATTAAGCACATAAGTACAACCACTTTGAGCATATGTTTGGTGTTTGGTAATCTTAGTAATGCTTAGCATTTGGTAACCCTAGCATTAAATGTGTTTAGGATGTGTACAACAAGTGAGAATAGATGCTTATGTTAGGATTAGTTAGGTGTAGCTAGTTAGATCAAATTAGTAATTTAATTATTTTATTTTTATTCATTATTCTTTACCCTTATGCGACTTAAAATACAAAACATAAAATTGATAAAAAGCATATGCCTCAGTTGCACTTAACCATACCTTTGCATTTCACAAGTGTAATTGGGAAGACAACGATTGCAATAGTTAGTTTCACATCCTAGAGACTAGTGTGCTTAGAAGGCTATAAGTCCATGGAATTCAACTGAATCACACATGAACACTTAGTGATTCGTATGGTTGGGCATAGCATTTACTTGTCGCTCATTGATGAGTGACAAGGTAGCCCTATGCCCAACCATATGAATCACAAAGTGTTCATGCGTGATCCGGTCGAATTCAATGGACTTTATAGTTTCTGGTGCACTAGTCTTCTTAGGACGTGAACATTGCCTTAAGGTTGTTCATTGTCTTTCCAATTACACTTGTGATGTACATTGGTATGGTTAAGTGTAATTGAGGCATCTAATTTTTATCATTTTGTATTTTATGTTTAAAGAAAGATAAAGTAATTGGATTAACTAATTTAATTGAACTAATTAACTAGTATCTAACTAGTCCTAACATAAGCATCTAGTCCTACTCTCCACACACGTCCTGAACCCACATATCCACTATTGGGTTACCAAGCGCTACACTATTGGGTGTACCAAGTAATAATGTTGCTATGATTACCAAGCGAATGCATGTTACGCTCGAAGTGATCATACTTATGTGTTTAATCTATCTTGCTTAATTACTTCATTAACTTAATTATTGGAAAATATTTAATAAATCATTGAAAACATTTAATAAGTAATTAAAAACATTAAATGCATAAATGAAATATTTAATCTATCTAGAATGCTACAAGGTTTATCAAAAAGCTCATCTTTATTATTACGTACACTATTGTGCTTAGGTATAACAGTGCTCGAATAAAGATTTGTACATTCAATGACTCCTATTGTAGGTAGTCAAGAGAAAAATTCTAACTCTCAAATGAATAAATTGCAAGAGCTTCACTACTACTAAAATCTTATTGCTATAAATGCAATTGGTGGGCATGTATTTATACCTAGAAAGCTGACACTGCATCAACAGGGCCTCGTTGATGTAGCCAACGAAACTACAACTCATCATACCCCCATGACTAAATGAAAACTCATTCTTGAGTTCTTTTACAAAATTAGGAAGGTATGGAATTATTGATTGACCTTTCACAAATAAAATAAACTGACTTGATAAAAAATGGAGTGCCTAAGTATATGGATTAACACATTACAAAAATGATGGTGTTCATGACACAAAATTGAACATCATAACATGATTCTCAAAATTGGATAACATGTTCCTTGATGGTGTGAAGTTTGGTGGAGAAGATAAGATAATCTTAGGTGGTGGTGGCTTCTGAGGTTTTGAGGGACCTTCACCAACTTCATGCGCATGTGGTGGTCAAGGCGACTATGGCTATCTTGCTATTGCTGCAACTTCTGGTAAGAGGTGGAAAGCATCCAATAATGCTTTCATTTTCTCCTCCTTACTTCTAAGATTGTGCACCGTCCATGCAGCTTTGCCAATGTGGGTTGGATCGGGCACATCCTAGGGACATGGAATTTCTAGAAACAACTCCTTTGCATTGATAGACTAGGTTGCAAATTGTTTTCATTCAATGTTGAATTCTCTAATTACATCCTTCAACTCCTAGTAATCATTCATCCTTTTGGCTAGGTTCTTAGCAGTTGATCATTGATCTATGAATTGTGCTATGAGAACTTCGAGTTTAGCATTTGCAATCTTAAGCTTCTACTTGGTGTCTTTATGGTGTTTGAACTTTACCTCGTATAGAAAATACAAGCTAGCCACTTGTTTTTCTAACTCTAACTACGGACGTTTAGTAGTCATCATAGCTAGGTTCACGTGGCGGAGATTGGCCAACTCTATGTATTCTATCATTTCTTCTATCTGCAACTCCTTTAGGTAGATCTCCGCTTTGTTGTAGGCATCAATCCCATCAACAATGGGCTAACAAACTTCTTTTCCTTGTTGGAGTTGCTTGAGAGCTTTATTTATTTTTGCCTTCGCCATTTGGATGTGCTTCTCATTAACTTCCTTTTATAGGCCAACCTGGTCTCTATAATGATTTTTAACTTTTTCAAACTTCAATGCTTCATTTTTCTAGGTGGCAATCTTAATAGTAGATTTCTGGTGCAAGGCACAAACTTTTTCCATTGACAGATTCCGATTTTCTATTGCCAATTTCTTGAATTTGATATTCACCCTGGCTAGCTACTCCACTGTTGATGAATGAATTCTTGCATTTGTTCTTTTTGAGTATCAACATTATGTAGGCAATGATTTTGTGTGGTCAATGCTTCATTCTCTTAGTGCATCTGAGCCAAGTCATTTTGAACTGAATATGTTTTTACCTCAGCTACAGACTGGCTAAAGATGGTCATCACTACTTCCTCCTCAACCTTCTTGAATCATTCTTGAAGCTGTTGGAAAGCTTCATCTTTGGTTATTGTTAGGCTAAGGAGTGCAAGATTAGCAAGACGGGCATGTAATTCGGTAACCTTCATGACCAAGCGTTGATTTTGTGCTTGAGTTGTTTCGAGTTGCCCCTCCAAGATGATGCATTTTCCCCTTGCTTCCAACAACTCTGATTGGGTTGTGATGATGTTATTCAAAAAATCAAAGATATCCAGAATTATTTGCCCAGTCCCCATGAGTTAATCCAGCAATTCTTCATGTTGGGCTGCATTCAATTTCCCACTGACTGTGCCTGCGAACGTCTGCACATCTCGAAGTGTAGATATGTTTGGTACAAACACCATAGGTGCATTGAGTGCTTCAGCGACACAATCAGCAACTACTTCAGCCATCGTCTCTTGTCCTTGGTGTTGCATCACTAGTACAGTGGCCCCTTCACCTTTCTCCAAATGCATTGAAAAGGGTGCGACATTCCTAGAGATTTCTAGAAATAAATGGTGTTGTGATAATGACACTGTAACCTTTCGAGTGTTGGGATCAAACCTCATGAGCAACTATGTTTGTTGGGCAGAGAATATTGGTCTATCTCTTTCCATTTGGTTGATTGTTTGAGCCACCTCATTAAGGTGACTCATCACTGGTCGATACATAGATGGGTTCACACTACTTGTCCCTGCACGCTATTCTTACTCACGCAAAAGTTGCTCTCAAATTTTGCGTAAGCGTTCAATGGTTGCATGGGCCTCCAATGTTGTTTCTTGAGTAGGCAGTGGGGGTGGCAGTTGCTCCTCTTTGTGAGTTGTAGTCAGTGTCTTTTCCTTCATGATTTCAGACCATGAAGCCAAAGGAGCATGCCTGATTGTGTCATTGGCATAGCGGATGATTCCTACCCTTTTGAAGAGTTTCCGGATGAGGCATCGGAGTTTGCCTTTTTCTCCAAGGAAAAAATTATAATTTTTATTTCTAGTACCACAAACTAGAATTTTAATCTTATCAATATTAACTTTCATACCTGAATGGTTGCAGTAGTCATGGAGAATTTGAAGCATATAATTTAATCTTATAGCTAATTTTGTAATTAACGTCACATCATTTGCAAATATAAGCTTATTCAAAAATAATCTATTTACCAACATGCCATGATTAGAGGCATTTTGCATCCATTCCTCTAGTCTATTTATAAATATGTCAAAAAGGGCAGGGAACAAAGGATAGTTTTGTTTAACTCCAACTAAGTTGTTGATAATTGTTACAAAACTAATGATTGTGCAACTTTGACTTTGTGTAGTTCAACAATGATATTACAACAAAAAGTTTGTATAACTTATTTTTGTTACCTCTAGTGACACTTAACCACCTTGTTGAATATATTTTTATTTTGAACATGATGAATGTACTTTTTGTTCAATAGATCATTTTTGGTCTATGAAATAATAAAATCTTCACTTTTTGTTTAAGTTTCCCACTAATCCTATATCCATAACTAGCAATATCAAGGTTACCCATATGTCTACGTAAAAACTTCCACATGATTCAAAACAGTCATTTCTTAAAAATGTTCAATACTTATCACTTAGGTGGTGGTCCCTCCTCATTTTGTCTATTGTCTATAATTATTAAAAACCATTAAAATGACATAATAAAAAAAAGCTACATGGCTGTCAAATCCTATCACTAATTAGCTTCTTCTAAAGACTTTTAAGATTTAATGGTGGGTTTTGAAACTAGAATATAATTGTACTACATGTGCATCTTAAGATATACAGGCCAATTAGAACTTTGTAACTCACTATTATCCATCGAATCAAACCTATGACTTAGGACTTTCACATCACCACCAACCTGACACACTAACCTGACACAACTTTGCAGAGCACCACTAACTCAACTAACATGTTCTTGGCTTCTTCTATGATACGTGAGAGACCTGCATACCTTGAGATCGACACCTCCTTGGCTTCTTCTATGATACGTGAGAGACCTGCATACCTTGAGATCGACACCTTCTTGGCTTCTTCTATGATACCTTCAGATCCCCAGTCTAACACGTGATGCTATGCCGCACTCAGAGCTGAGAATTGGAAGTTCTCAGCAGACCATTTGCAGCGGTCCTGCAACTTGGCCGCATCCTGTACTCAACTTACTGCTTTCCAGCTGCCCCAAATTTCGTGCATTCATGAGTGGTGAATGAATTTAGAAATACATGAACGCCAACCGTGTCCTGATCTTTGTCTCAGGAATCCTACCAATACATGTCTCTAGCTTTCACGCTCTCCTTGCTCTGTTACTGGTCCGAGCTCTTTCAGAATATGATCTCTTGAGCCATATCACTTAATTATCTCACGCTTTTCTGCTGTGCAATCTGCATCATCATCATTTCCTCTGCCTATCATTTTCATTCATTCAGACATGGCCAAGATGCAGAAGCAACAGCACGCGCTGCTGCTGCCGTTTCCGGTGCAGGGGCACATCAACGGATTCACACAGTTATCGCAGGTTCTAATCCGCAGAAACTTCCTCATCACTTTCGTGAATACCGATTTCAATCACAAGCGCATCAAGCCGGTCTCCACCGTCCAAATCCGGTTCGTGAGCTTTCCTGACGGTCTGCCTCCGCATCATGAGCGAGGGCAGAACCTGCCCGAATTCATGGACGCTGTTCTGAAAACAGCTCCTCCCCACATCGACGCACTTATCAAGAACTCGGACCCGCCCGTGGACGTCATGATAGCGGACACGACGTACATATTTGCTCAGGACATTGCCGACGCTCACGCTATTCCCAGGGTAGTGTTCAGAACCAGCAGCGCCTGTGGCGGCTCTGCCTATTTCCACGTCCGCCTGCTCATGGAACACGCTTACATTCCCCTTACCGGTAGCTGATTGATTCATCCTTTCCTGCTTTCTGTTTTTGTTTTTTAGTAGCACAATCTTTATACCCTGAAATTTTCTATTAAGTCTTCAGATCTATCAGCTATAAGTTTTAAAAAAGTTACTAAGGAAATTAACATTAGTAAGGAAATTAACATTAGTAAATTAAATGTTGTTGGTAACATTTGGAACAAGTCAATCAACTTTGTAACTATAAGGATCTCATCTATGTTAAAAGTATTTAAAAGTAGATGTAATATTCATTTTTAAAGTTATTTGGAACAAGTTAATCAAATTTGTGACTATAATGAACATATCTATATTTAAAGTATTTAAAAGTAGGATACTGCAAAAAGATGTGGTATTCATCTCCGATGTTTTTTTGTTGTAGTGCACAATCTAAAATGCAATATTTTTGCTAAAATGATAAAATCAGGGCTGATTTACTAATTCATAATTATCATATTAGCTTTATTCTAGCAAAATGGAATTGACTATGTTGTCTTTTTCTATTTTATGGTTGGAGATTGCGGGATCAAGGCATAAAGGAATAAGTCCTTTTTGGTCATTTTCTTGGATTGCTTTAACATAAGCAAAATCTAAGAAAGAACTTACCTATAAGATTTAGCATAGAGTTTCATAGTTTGCCGATTGTGCATTACAAATAAGAATGGATGAATTTTTATTTTCAGGTACAGCCAGAGATAAGCTGGAGAAGCCCGTGACGTGCATTCCCGGTATGGAGTGTATCAGAGTGAAGGATCTTCCAAGCTTTCTAACCAGGACGGATGATACTTCCAATTACCTGTTTGAACATTTCGTGGAACAGAGCATGAGGCGGGACCTGGAGAGGGCAAGCATGTGGTTGTTCAACACTTGGGACGAACTGGAAGCTCCAGTGCTGGCACATCTCAACGCTCAACTCTCGGACAAAGTTGTGGCCATCGGTCCTTTGCTGCTGATGCAGCACAAGGAAGAGCAAGAACAAGAACAACACCAGAATGAAAAAATGGCCAAGGAAGAGCAAGAACAAGAACAAAACCAAAATGCAAAAATGACCATGGAAGAGAGCAGCAGCAATAGCAACAGCCTATGGAAGGAAGAGAGCGCGTGTTTGGAATGGCTGGACAAGCAGAGGCCGGGATCTGTTTTGTATGTGAGCTTCGGCAGCATGGCTGTGTTCAATGAGCAGCAGTTGCATGAGTTGGCATTGGGAATTGAGCAGAGCATGTGTCCGTTTCTGTGGGTTTTGCGCAAGGACATGTTGCAGGAGGAGGAGGGCGAATTATCATCTTCTTCTTCGTCGTCGATGAAGCTACCGCTTGGATTCTGCGACAGAACCGGCGAAAGATCGTATTTTGTGGGTTGGGCTCCGCAGTGGAAAGTGCTGAAACATCCGTCTGTGGCAGCATTTTTGACCCACAACGGATGGAATTCCACGGTTGAGAGCATCTGCGCAGGGGTGCCCATGCTGTGCTGGCCCTATTTTGCAGAGCAGCAAACAAATCGGCGATTCGTGAGCGCAGTTTGGAAAGTGGGTTGGGAAATTGATGAAAATGTGACGAGGAATGCGGTTGCAGAAATGGTGAGGAAAGTGTTGGATCCCACTGACGCACAAGGATGTTTATTAAGAGAGAACGTTTGCAGACTAAGAGACAGTGCTCTCAGAGCGGTTTCCGAGGGAGGTTCATCGCACTCCAATCTGAATCGGCTTTTGGATTTAGTGGCCACTGGTGGCTGTGTTGCCACACCAGAAAATACCCATGAACCTTGACCGCAAACCTTTGTCGCTATTTGAGTATTTGTCTGCGGTATGGATGTGATTTTTAATCAATTTCTTCTGCAGCTGCATTTGGCTCTAATTCAAAACGAGAATACGTAAGTGTTTCTTTGTCTGCCAGCGTATACTTTTAAGTTTTAACTCCTTTCCTTGTTCATTTCTGTCACGCTCTCACACATGCCTTGATTTTGTTAATGATATGTTTCCTCAATAAAATTCTCCATTGCCTTGCCACCTTTCGCTTTTATTGTGGAGAAAGTTTGTGCAGCTCCTTGTAGTTGGAAACCAAGCAAATGCACGGTTTATTTCTGTCGCGAGAGGGGAGGTCCATGATACCTTGTCCATGTTGCTGATTGGGTCTTCGTCAAATCTCACTCTGTACGTAAAATCCAGGCTTTGCAAGTGTTTTACCATGAAAAGCGTACGTTACACCGTGACTTCAACTTTGTCCATTTTCATCGGACGTTACAAGATAGTATTGCTCGGTAAAAAAAACATATGGCCTAAAATTTGTAATGGTAAATGATTTTGTATGAAACGGTTTGAGGTTGAATCTCAATTTTGTATGAAAAATGCAAAACAAACCTAATTCGGACCACTTCTGATTGTCTTCTTTTGAACAATAGGGTTTGCGGTTGAATCTCAATTTTAGGAGAGTGGATTTATGAAAAGTTTTTATTCAACGATATTCATGTATTTTTAATTTAATGTTGTAGATCATTTTTAGGGTTCCTTTATTCCTTTTTGAATTTTGATTCCATGCAACAAATATTTTCCTTCTTGAATCACAACAAACATTTTCTGTGGTTTGCTAAACTTAAAAAAACTTTTCTTTACAGCCTACATTTTCCAATGAACATGTAAAAAGACACTTTTCCCTTGATGCTCAATTTTATTCAAGTAGACCATTGTTTATTTAAGGATTTTATCTTCAATTTGAATTTAGCATAGTATAAAATAAGGTATTAGCTTAGTGGTAAGAATTTAGTTTCTTAACCCAATCTAACGACATAGGTTTTCCTCTAGATTTAAGGGGTCCAATAGGTTCAATTACACTAGGCAGCATTTCCTCTAGATCCAAGTGCACCAACTAGGGTACAACTTGCAATTAGCATTGACCCTTATTGGCACATTTTCATTATGTAGAATCATGTTTTAGGTAAAACATAGCATTGGCAATGGTTGTGATATTGAAAGTACATATGATGATAGTTATGTGGGCGTACTCGAACTTGAAATAAGTGAAACATGGGTACACCCTAAGATTTATAAAAGTTTATAACTAAGTGCTACTTAGTAGAATCAAACCTGTGGCATAGGGTCATAGGCCAAGACTTGTACCACTAGGCTAACACCTCATTATTGTGATGATATTTATGTGACATAGTTAACACTAAAGTGACAACATCAAGAAGGATACATTTTCATAATTTTTATAGGCAATGTCTTATGCTCCTAAATAATTATACATCACTATGAAAGAAATTGCAAATAAACAAAGATCTAGGCTTTCATAGAGGTAAATGGCAAAAAATAACTCATGTAGCTTACCTCATTTTGTTAAAACAAGGCTAGGATGATAATGATGATTATGACTTCACTATGAAAAATTGCTTTGCACCTCTACATAAGAGACTTCGTGGTGTTTGTATACTTTTTTAAAAAATGGAGTCAAAGGCAATAATGAAGTATTAGTCTCTAGTAAGACTCTTGATTTAGAAGCTTCAAATTATAAGTTAAAGGAGAGTATTGGAACCCAAAAATAAAATTGAAATTTTATTACATTTGTAGACCATCTAAATCTATTGGATAGTAGAAATATACATGCTATGAGTTCTGACAATATCATTAAGAAAATTACTAAGTGTTCTTAGTAACATTTGGAACAAAACTAACTAAATTTGTAATTATAATATTCCATCTATGTGTAATGTGCTCTAATGCAGGACATTACAGGAAAATGTGGTATACATCTTCAATGTTATTTGTATTATATAGTTTGCATATTCATTCTTCAAGAGGAACTTTCAACCATCTACCTATTTCAACTCTCAGATGATTAGATCTCAATCATGTTTTACTAATTGTGTATCATAAATGATGAGGTTGATCAAAACTAATTTTAACATTGAAGCCATCACATTCGTAATTCTTCCTCTCTAAGTAGTGTTGGAACCTAAAATAAGTGAAACATATGTACACCCCATGATTTATAGAAGTTTATAACTCAGTGTTACCCTATAGAATCGAACCTATGACTTAGGGTTAGTAGGCCAAAACTTGTATCACTAAGCTAACACCTCATTCTTAAAATTCATCCTCTCTGATTAGATCCCATTAATAACCAAAAATTATATTAAGAATAAAAAACATAGTACATAAGCATATCCCATCAACAACAATGAAAAGAAAAGGTCCAATGATTTTAGGGAATTCCCTTGGAGGTTTTCATCTTAATAACTAATCCTGTAAAGCCTTCCCTTTAGGGTAGGCAAAGGATTGAGTTTTGAACTTATTCAAAAGTTCCCTAACATGTTTTCACTTTTTACTAAAGGATTCTGATGAGTGGCGAGGTACCCCTACACTCAACCATACGAATACGAGCGTTTCATGTGCAATTCGGTCCAACTCCAAGGACCTAGTGCTTACGCGCCTTAAAGGAACACTCAGGGTTAATCAATCATTGTCTTCCCAAACTTATTTGTATTGTCATGGTTGTATGGTTAAGTAAGCTTGAGGTATATGATTTTTATAGCTTTTTGTCTTTTTATGTCTTTTGATAATAAAGGAAAGGGAGAGAGAACTAAGTGACTAACTTACATGAACTATTCATTAACTAAGTTCTAAATGTTCCTAACACCAGTATCCGTTCCCCTTATCGTACACATCTTGAACCAGTGCAGCGCTACTGGGATTACCAAATGCTAATCGTTACTGGGTTACCAAATGCTAATCGTTACTAGGTTACCAAGCGCTACATGCATGCTCGAAGTGGTCGTATTGAGTGTATTTAACTAAGGGGGTTGAAGGTTGAGAAAGATATTAATTAACTAGAAAAGCATTAAACAATCATTAATTACTAATTAGCTTAATCTGTATGTTGCAAGGTTCATCATAAAGTTTGTCTTTATTGCCATACATAAAATTGTGCTCAAGTACAAATTGCTCGAATAAAGATCCGTTCACTCTATGACTCCTACTACGGGCACACAGAAATAATTCTAACTTTGGAATAATAAAATTGCAAGAATCTGGCTAAGGGTCTAAGTCTAATTGCCTTGGAACAAAGGGCACCGCCTCTTATTTATAGAAGATGAGGTAGGACGCAATATCGCGTATGTGATATCGCATGGCAGATGCGATATTGCAGCTCATCATACCCCCATGACTAAATGAAAACTCGTCTTCGAGTTCCTTACAAAATATTGGGAAGGTATGGGATTATTGACTTGAATGACAACTAATGGTGAATGGGATGACGTGTGAATGGATCAATAATTACAATACATGACAATATTAGTGTTCATGACTACAAGAATGAACACTATACATAATTGACATCCAACCTTATTTGGCAGCTAAAAGAGAAGAGAGAGAGAAAGAAAAGAAGAAGACGTGTTGTTGCCGATGAAAGGATTGCACCTTTTGTTGTCTATCCATAACCGCGCTATCAATCTTGTTCCTTGCACAATTGTTCCAGTACCATTCCATCTTGAGCATTTCCTCCAGGTCCAGTCCATTGCTGTATGGTTGTCATCTACACACAAAACACAGTCACATATGAGCAAGGATAAGTAAATCACAATACAGTTGATACCTTGCCTCGGTGTAAGGTCCATTGGTTGAGTTGTGATATGGCCAATATGGATTCTAGAGATAGAACACTGGTGACTACCCAAGGTGTAGGGGTTAGGAAAAATTGAAAAAATTGGAC
>MNCI01006084.1:597241-607564 GCA_015680685.1 Gnetum montanum | reverse complement strand
GAGCCTACAGACTCTTTGAATGTGGGTTTGTCAAGGCATAAAGGGCATGAGCATGCTTTGGGGAGGACCCACTGGCATTCCTATTTGGTGCATTACNAAAGAGTCTGTAGGCTCCAAAAATGTCTTTTGGGAGCAAGAGTTAAAGACTTAACCACAAGAATTCACCAAAGAGAAAACAATGCATCAACCAAAATATAAACTATTGATACAACCGGCAATGAGGTGGAAAATGGGGAAAGAATGATGGGAAGAAGGGAATGGAATGGAGTCCCAAGAACAAGGTGGTGTATAGCCCCTTGTGTATTTATGGTTAATGTGACTGAGTAGATCTCATTCCAAATCCAGCCTCAAACAATCCACATCTAGTGACTTCGCATTAACACACTTGGCCAATCCATCCTCTTGAAGTAACAAGAATGCCTCCACCAAAGAGTCACCACCATTCCAAAGAAATGAGAAAGGGAAATGTAGGAAGTGAGAGAGGGCCTTAGTTAGAGGGAACGTGTTTGTTTAGTTCCATAACCAGTGCTTGTAGCCCAGATGATCATTTTGTCTAAGGGGTGTGCTTTGAATTCTCACTATTTTTTTTGCGTGAAAACCACACCATGCAAAGACTTATTTTTATTAGCTTAGCTTCCCAATAATAGAGCAATGTTGGAATGGTAAGGAAAAATCAAGAAGAAAGCATCCAAGCACCCAAGAGAATAGCCAACACAAATGCATCAAATCCCCTTGAAGTCACACCCTGTTCAGTCCTTGAGTTCTTCCTTATTTTGAGAAATGCCCAATCACCAATTTGTTAATAGTTTTATTATTAAAGAAAGGGACTGTACAGTCTCAAGGCAAGAGAGACCATAGAAATTCATGGATGCATGAATGACGTGGACTCATTGCCTACTATATCAAAAGAGCCATACCTTAGTATCAACATTATAACTCAAAGGTAAAAACCAAACATTAGTAATCCATAGAATACAGTTCATACCACCATTAGGAGCATTTATTAGGTGACGAATCTAACAAAATCAAAACAACAAACAAAGATAAAAAGAAAAACAAAAACGAAAACAAAAACAAACAAAATAAAAACAAAAAAACAAAGAGTCACACAAAGGAATGAAAAAGTATAAACAATGTCGCAAAACAAAAAAAAGAAAAATTAAAGAAATTTGTAAAATAAAAATGTATAAAAAAAAATTAAAAAGGAACTGAGGATCTCAAATAATTAGCAGAGGTGGCCATCTCCCCCATGACTAAGCTGGGAGGAGGAGATCCGAAAGAGTGAGCAGGGTCGTCCCTTCTCAGAGGCATTATGTGCACTGGCCGTCCTAAGTTCATGGAAGGGTTTGGTCTGTTGCACATTTACTAACAATCTCTTATCAAGGCTCTTAGGTTTGAATTTTTTAGGAATCTCCAACTTCCCCCAGTTGATGTTTTCAAGGTTAAGGCTTGGAAGTTGGTAGCGAACTTGCTCTAGTGCATCTATGCTTTCAATGTAAGCGCAAGTTATTCCCTCAGTTGGTTCCATGCACATTAGTGAGTTACTCTCTTGATCAGCTATTGGCCACTGGGTGTTTTCTTGTCGTGTGGCTGCTGCATACATGTACTTTTGTTTATTAATGTCTTGTGCACACTGGTTGCATGTAGGTAATTCTAAAATTTGCACAACCCATGATCTCTACACGCAATTGCACCTTGTATCACTGTATGCGATGCATGGAACCTTCTTCTCGATCTTTCCAAAAGTGTTTTCCTTGGATATTTCCAAGGAAAGATCGTGGATTCCTAGGCGTGCATCTATAGTACTTAGCCATGTCCTTCCCATTATTATTGGGAAATCCCCTTTACTATTATTCACTTGTATCACTAGGAAATTAGCTGGGTACGACCATCCACACACAGTGGTGACGATGTCCTCCACCAGTCCCAAGGGAACAATGATGGATTGGTTGGCCAACTCTAGGCGAATATTGCTCTTCCTTAATGGAGGCAAGTTCCAGGCTTTGTACATTTCTTGTGATATTAAGTTGACTCTAGAACTTGAGTCCAGAAGAGCTTTACATGGCTCATTCCCAGCAATTTGGAGATAGATTAGAGGGCTTCCAGGATCAGAGAATTTCCTGGGAAGGTGGCCAACCTTAATCCAGTTAGTAATGGCATGTGTTAACATAATCGTATGCATTGAGCTCAGTGTTTGGTTCGAAGGGAGCTCTGAAGCCTTATTTGATGGGGAGGCGTTCAGAGGTTCAACCGTTTGTGGTTGTGAGGGCTTGGTTGGACTGTTGGCTCTGAAGAAAGGTCTTTTCTTCATACGATTGTCAGAACCAACAGCAGGTTGAGGATTCACTACCCTTGTGGCATTACATTGTTGCGGTTGAGTAGGGAGTTCCCCTTACTTTGCTGGAGTGGGTGGTAATGGAGCTATCGGTGTGAGAGCTGCGGATGGATTTCAAGGATGGTATGTTTGTAGGTTATCTTCCCTAGGAGAAGGAGTTCTATAATACTCATGAGCTTGGTAGTAATGTTATGGTGCAACGTGACTAACAGAGTCATGTGGAGAGATTGGATGCTACACGTAGTAGCCATATGGGTCAGGTTGCTGATAGGGGTATTATTGCCGTGGTGGTGGCATCCCCCTGACTGTGGGTATTGCCACTGTTGATGCTGCTCAACGGGTTGTGGTGGAGTTCCACTTGGATAATATGTTGAAGGTTGGTGGAACTGCCTTGGGTTACCTTGGGGATAAGGTAACTGTCAGGGTGCTTGCTGTTTATTTAGTTGTGGGTTTAGTGCATACACCCCAGACTCTTGTAGATGTGAGATCACTGGGCAACATCCCTTAGGATGGTCGTATTGGCATATCTCGCATTCACCATCATTGTCCATGTCTAAATCCACAACCTCTTCTGTGATGGCCATTTTGACCTTACCCTTGTTGCATGCATTGTCCACTTCTCTCTTTTTATTTTTGTCATGGTCACTACCTTGCTCCCTAGACTCTATAATTTTAAGAACAGTTTCAAACCTACTATCTAGGGAGTCCCACATTTGGTCTACCTTTGCTGATACTTCTGTTGTTAACTTTTGAAGGGGCAAATTTTTCCTATTCACTATCTCTTCGAGTGGTGACTCTTCTTCCTCCTCACAAAATCTCAGTTGCCTTTCTCAGAGGGAAGGATCTTGGTTGTATTCTTCCACACTTTCTCTCTTTCATAGCTCACCTTCTTCTTTGGCTACTTGCTCTAGAAATCTATGAATTTGATGAGACCTAAGCTCCGATAACCTTCCTTGGGCATACGTCCCAAGGGTTCTTCTTATTTCATGCCTAAGTGCATCCATGAGATGGCATAGTTGAACTTGCTGCGAACAACCATGACCAGGGCAACGATGTAACAATGCGTAATAACAACGCATGGCAGCATCCAAGGGTTCATGATTTCCTTGCTTCCATCCTTGGATTTGATTCTGTAGGTTAGACACTCGGGAGTACGTTTGGTACTTATCATTGAACAGTTCTAACATTGTACTCCACCTTCGAATGGATTCCGGTTCTAAGGATTGGTACCAGCTTTCAGCTTCTTTCACTAGTGTCCTTGGGAACAACTTCAGTTTTTGCCATTCGTTTTCTATGTTTTGCAAGGCACATGCATCATGGAATGCTTGTAAGTGATTTTTAGGATCAGCGTTGTATCCCCCTTCAAATCATGGGATGTTGTTCATGTCTAACCTCTTGATTCTACTATCCTTTTGATGCCTTGTTGGAACTCTTACGGCCTCCTTTATATCTAGCATGCTTCTAGTTGCAAGTAGGGGTTCTTCGTGATCATCTCGTTCATAGCGTCTATGGTGTCTACGTTGTTCCCTACTTCCCTTCTTCTATGCCTTGATTCCTTAGAGTGCCCTCGTCCTCATTCCCAACTGTCTCGTCGATGTTTTTCACTTCATTTTCCTTTATCCTCACGATTGGTTTCCCTATGACTGCGTCCGAACACTGAAGGAGAGGGTGAAGATGATGATGAAGGTGAATAAGAAGGAGAACCACCACCATGATGATGTTTTCTACCTTCTCTTTGGTGGTCTTGGCCTCGATCATGATCATGATCAGAACGTTTGTCTTTATTGTGTGTTTGTGTTCCCTCGTTGAACACTTCGTCTTCGTGGGTATTAGAACCAGGGTTATGAATAGTGGGGTGAAGGTTCTGATACACCACCTCCTAACCAATGTTAGGAGGAGGAGCATCATTTTGTGGGGAACCTGTTAAAACAGGTTCACCACCCGTAATTTCGCTCAAAACATGCAGGGTGTCATGGGGCCATTTACCCTTCAAGGATGTATGGTATCTCTCCTATCGCAAGTCCCTTTGACGTTGTGCTTTTGTGGGGTGATAGTCCCTTGTGTCATGATCGTATGTAATGTATTCTATGTATAAAAGTGGCATGCCTATTCGTGTGAGAGCACGAAGAAGCATGTTGGGGACTGATCGGTTTGGAGGCAATACTATGTTATCCTCCAAGTCTCTCCAACGCAGTTGTTCATCTTGGTGGAGAATAAAGGTGAAATCGGGTACATACTCATCAGGATGGGTATATACCAATGAAACTATTGAGGAACTGGCAGATTTTGGTTATGTGTATTATGTTGCAGACTGCCTCTTGTGTTAGTCCTAGGCGGTGAAGTGCTCTTATGCGAAGAAGAAGACATTTTGTCTTGTTCGGTGTGCAATGTACTATTGGCTTATCTTTCTTTGATTAACCGTAAGGGTTCGTTCTAACGTTCCAACGATATGAAGGATTTCCAATGTTCTACATAGCACACAAATAACTAAGTCCCCAGCAACGGTGCCAATGATGAGTGGTAAGGTACCCCTACACTCAACCATACGAATACGAGCGTTTCTCGCGCAATCCGGTCAAACTCCAAGGACTAAGTGCTAACGCGCCTTAATGGAACACTCAGGGTTAATCAATCATTATCTTTCCAAACTTACTTGTATTGTCACGGTTGTATGGTTAAGTAAGCTTGAGGTATATGATTTTTATAGCTTTTTGTCTTTTTATGTCTTCTGCTAATAAAGGAAAGGGAGAGAGAACTAAGTGACTAACTTACATGAACTATTCATTAACTAAGTTCTAAATGTTCCTAACACCAGTATTTGTTCCCACTTACCGTACACATCTTGAACCAGTGCAGCGCTGCTGGGGTTACCAAATGCTAATCGTTACTGGGTTACCAAGCGCTACACGCATGCTTGAAGCGGTTGTACTGAGTGTATTTAACTAAGGGGGTTGAAGGTTGAGAAAGATATTAATTAACTAGAAAAGCATTAAACAATTGTTAATTACTAATTAGCTTAATTTGTATGCTGCAAGGTTTATCATAAAGTTCATCTTTATTGCCGTACACAAAATTGTGCTCAGGTACAAATTGCTTGAATAAAGATCCGTTCACTCTATGACTCCTATTGCAGGCACACAAAAATAATTCTAACTTTGGAATAATAAAACTACAAGAATATGGCTAAGGATCTAAGTCTAACTACCTTGGAACAAAGGGTGCCACCTCTTATTTATAGAAGATGAGGTAGGATGCGATATCGTGTACGCGATATCGCGGCTCATCAGATTCCTTGTTAATAACCAAAAAGAGTAAAATAAAGATATAGGAGAAATAAAAGAAAGCAACACTAAGGCTTAAGCATAAGCTAATCGAAGATTCAATTAATACTACTAATCCAGGATTCCATTAGTTGAAGAAGATTATTAACATATAGTAAAGCATTATTAGCTTGAGACTTAACTTGAAAAATAACAAGTTAAATAATGTTGATTTTTTTGGCACTTAGTGAACTCATTATGGATAGCTGTAAGAATGTGAAAAATATCACATCTATTTTTCCAAATAGCATGCAAAATGTAAAAATGTAAGCACTTCCAAATAAAAAGCAATGTGTTAGAAAAGAAAGAAGAAGATCTAAGAAGAGCTTCTTCTCAATAAGGAAAGAAATCATTAATAGCAAGAGAAGCCTAATTTCAAGAATGAATGACAAAAATATAATTATAAAATGAATGAAGAAACTCATTAGTTGAATTGCATATCATACATTTAGGTCCTAGCACATCCAAATACATGAAGCTTCATCTAAAAGAATGGCTTTACTGAAAAAGATACCACATGAAATGCTTACTTTTAGGAAGATAAGGAAGCTTTCAAAGTCTTCTAAATCTAGTATGCCAATGCCTTTTTGACTCATCAAGTGATAAAAAAATTATTGCATTTAATAAGAATAGAAACTCATTAGTTTAAAATGGAGTATACATTGTGATGTTATAAGGAAAGAAAGTAGAGTCATCTATCCAATTAAGGTTAAAAAACATAGATTCAGAGGTGATTGAAAAAGCAATAGAATCTTTAAGTTGTTGAATGATACTCAAGAAAATATTTATCATGTAATTAGAAATACTATAGGTAGCTTAAAATTTAGACCAAGTCATTTACTAATTTTGTGAATGAAGAAAGGATATAGAAAGAAGCTAATCAAGATCTTGCAATAATAAAAGGTAGACCATGAATAGACAACCACTAGGAAGAGATGTCATCTATAGCATTTGATGAATTGCAAAGTTGGGCTACGTCGACAAGCATGCATAGATGCATATGTATTGATGTAGTGTCTATCTTTGCCTATATAAATGCATGTACCCACCACATTTATGACACCATTGAGTTAGTAGCATAATGAAGTTTTTATAGTTTCTTTCCGTAATAGTTAGAATATTTTCTAAGTGCATGTAGTATGAGTTCAAGGATTATATAGATCCTTATTTGAGCATCGATGTACTTGAGCACTTCACTGTGTTGGCAATAAAGACGAGATTCTTAAAATATCTTGTAGCACTTGGAATAGCTTAATGTTTACTTTTGTGCACTTTATTATTCATATACTTTGAATTCATGTTCTTAATTAATTAATTAATTAATACTATTTATTAATACACATAAGTATGGTTGCCTTGAGCATACCATTAATGCTTGGTAATCCCAACAGTGTTATCGCTTAGTACGCTTGGTACCCTAACTCTTGGTAACCTAGTAGCATCATAATGAGTTTAAAATGTGTACAGAAGATGGGCTTGGATATTTATGTTAGGAAATAGACTAATGCATTAGATAGTTACTTAAATTAGTTCCTAATTAATTACTTTATTTCATACTTAGGATAATTAAAATATAATATAAAAATTAATACAAATCATGTGCCTTGGCTCTCAATTAACCATAAACTTGCACCTACACAAGTGAAGGCAAGAAGATAATGATTATGTCTGTAGGTCACTATCTTTACTACTAGCATTTAGAGAGCTAAAGTCCATGGAATTTGATCGGACTACTGGTGAACACTTGTGATTCATATGGTTGAACATAGGAACTACTCACTGCTCATCATTGGCATCATTTCTGGGGATGTTAGTTATCTAAGTGTACTACCTAGAATAGATAGTGAAACCATTCACTGATGTTGTAAATAGAACTTAACGCTAACACCATTAAGATAAAGAAAAATAACAAAGGCACACTATATTTTCTCAATCATTGATATGGCTTCTTCTTGTAAGGAAGACTATCCACCATCATTCATAGGCGAATCCAATCAAAGATAGGAAAGCCACAAGATGCTAGTGCCTCAATAGTTTATGATGTTCTACACTCATTTGAATGCCTATACCTTAGATTTCACCTTCATCCTGCACCAAGATGAGCAGTTGTGATGGAGGAATGTGTTGCCTCTCAGCCAATCTATTCCTACAATGCTATTAAATAATCTTATCAAGTTGGGTGTTGTAGGACTTAATGTAGAATATGAAGTTTAAGACCATGCTTACCAAGATTATCATCCTATAGAAGCACAGAAAAAGAAAGATAGGCAAATGAAAGCCCAATATGAGGCCTCAAAAGGCAAATAGTTTCCTCCCCACTTGTTCCTACAAACACACAAAGAAGGCGATGAATTTTTTTGGGGACCTCCCAATACATAAATTTTCCTTCTCTTTTTGATGAGGAGACCCTTAACTAGCATTTACAATCCACTGTGGAAACCTTGGTTCTAGGAAGAATAGATCCCAAGATTAGGGTGCCTCGAAAGAAGGTAGCCAAGCCAAGAGGAATGATAAGCACCAAAAAAAGGATAAACATGGTGATCAAGGTAAGGACCAAAGAAGAGGGAGTAGTAGGTACTACTTTGGTGGTGGTTCTCCTTCCTCTTCGCTTTCATCATCTTCATCATCTTCCTCCTCCAACTCCAATTGAAGTCACAAAGGAAAAAAAATCGTGATGGAGATAAACGATGAGATAGGGATGATCAAAAATCCTACTAAGATAGAGATCATGGGCATGAGTAGCAGGGAGATGATCATCACAAAGAGAGAAGGAACAACAAGACTCATCATAGGCATCATGGCTATGATTTGGGCCATAGAGACCGCTATGACTATGATGAGGCTTGTTGGCTACCAAGAACATGTTGAACATTGTAGAGGCTATTAGAATACCAACCAGGCACATGAAGGATGGTTGAATCAAATGGTTGGATATGATGCCTATGCCTTGTAGAACGTGGAGAATAATTTATATCCAGAAAATCATCTACAAGTCATTCATGATGCATATGCCTTGTAGAACGTGGAGAATAACTCGCAAAAGCTAAAATTATTTTCATGAATACTCATCAAAGAATCAAAAAGTTTGTACCGATCCTTGGAACCAAAATCCATTCAAAGATGGAGTACAATGCTAGAGTCGTTCAATGATAAATATTAGACATACTCCAGAGTGTCCAATTTGAGGAGGCAAATCCAAGAATGGAAACAAGAAACTCATGAGTCCTTGGATGTAGCTATGGGTAGCTACTATTCTTTGTTACACTAATGCCTAGGCCATGGCTACTCTCAAAGGGATTAGTTGCACCATATCATAGATGGGCTTTGAATTGAAATGATGAGAACCCTTGGAATCTATGCCAAAGGGAGACTTTCTAAGTTGAGGGTCCATCAGATCCAAAGGCTCATTGAATAGGTAGTTAAAGAAGAGGATGAGTTGAAAAAAATAGGAAAGTGCAGAGGAATATAATAGCGAACCCTTTGTAAGAGAGAGGTCCATTTCTATGATAATGAAGAGGCATCACTTGATGAAGTGGTGTAGAGGAAAACCTTGTTGATCCAAAATTTTATCTCTGAAATATCGACTAAGGTTGATAAAATGTGGGAATCCTTAGATGAAAAAGTTCAAATTTCTCTGAAGATTATAGAAGAGGGTAGAGATCAAGGAGGTAATGGTTGTGAAAGAAGGAAGAAAAAGGAGGTTGAATGTGAAATTTAAAGGCTAAGGGAAAAGGCTGCAGTAGTTGAGGAGGTTGTGAATTTTGAGTTAGATGATGATGATGGGTGTGTCATATGCCAATATGAACATTTTAAGGGATGTTGTCCTATTGTGTCACACTTGCAAGAATCTAGGGTTTATGCTTTAAATCCCAAATTGGCAAAACAGCAAGCACCTAGGAGGTTGCCTTATCCACAAGATAATTATAGACAATAGTTCCACCACCAAACTTAATATCTAAGTGGAGCATCATCTTAATCTCATGAGCAATATTAGTAGTGGCAACACCCACAATCGTGGGGGATGCCACATCTAAGATAATAGTAGCCTTGTTGTTGACTTGATCTATATGGGTATTACATTCAGCAGCCTATCTCTCCACATAACTCTTCTAGTCACGCTTCCTTCCCACACCATTATCACCCTCTAGAATACTATAGACAACCATCACTAAGGAGGAGTTCCCATTTCCTTACTATTCTCCTCCTCACTCTTCCACTCCTACACCTCCACCTATAGCTTTTCTTCCACCTACTCCATCTATGTAGGATGAGATACTTGCACAACCACAACAGAGAAATGTCGCAAGAGCCGTAAACTTACAATTAGCTCCTTAGTTGAGTGGTTCTAAAGCTATGCTTCACAAAAGATCCTCTTTAGAACTAATAGCTCTACAAAGCCCTCATAGATACTTATTGAACCCAAAAAAATTGTTCAATTTTCATAAGTATTTTTGTCAAACTTATGCATTTTAATTAATTTTATTCTATATTTCATATAGTTAATTATTTATTTAACGATTATTTTATTTATTTATGTAAGTTGTAAATATTAGTTTATTATTATTTTATGATTAGTTAATTGGTGTGGTTTAGTTTATTTTAATTTTAGTTTAACTAGTACAATGTATTATTATATATTAATGAGATTATAATTACATGTATACATTA
>MNCI01006084.1:581824-596591 GCA_015680685.1 Gnetum montanum | reverse complement strand
ATTAAAAAGCCAAGATTAGTAGGAGTACCATTTTTAATGGATTAGTATTGAGTTTTACAATACCCATATATTATTGTAATATTTATTTTTAAACTTTGTTGCAGTATAAATAAGGCATTCATCAGGCATCAAGAAAAAAGAAAAAGAAAAGAAAAAAGGAGAAAAATTGATTATGCATACACATCAAAAGAAAATTCATTTCTTTTGAGAAAACAAGAAAGGAGGAGTTGATACAAGTAAATTCCATATCACATTGGAATTAATTATTCTTGAGATTTTTGTTGAAAATTTGTTGAGCCTTGTGGTAGTTCTTGTAATTCATAATCAAATTGCTGTATTGTGGAGACAGCAAGGTAGAATTGCAATTTAGGCAAATCTCCTTTGTGATCTTCAATTATTATTTATAATTTCAATTTGATTTAATTATAAATCTTTATGCTTGAACTTATGATTAGAAGTTAGGATAAAGGTTTATAATTTGACTTATGAGTGACGGGCATAAGTATGGAATTTAATTGGATTCAATTCTAACTATTTATTGTCTTGATGATTTCTTTGACATTTTAACCATACCTCCACGAGATACAACTCATGGGTCAATGAGGTGACAATCTTTAGAATAATAAAAAATATATTTTTTAAAGGTATCCAGCACCAAATTTTTCCTAGCTCATCACTTTGGTGCCATTGCTGGGGAGGTCGGTAGAGTTAATCATCATCAAGGGTTCAGTAAGCTTTAATTTTTATTTTATTTTATTTTATTTGTTTGTTCATGCATTTTATTTTTCTTTTATTTTTTTAGAAATGGTTTCTTTTACGTGTTTTTCTTGTTTAAAAAAATAAAAATAAAAATAAAAATAAAGAAAAATCTGAGGAATTAGCTCACCTTAAAAAAGTTGTAATTAATGCTGCAGCCATTAAATAAATTTGTTAAGTTTTAGGAATGGTAGCCCATGAATGTGTTAACGAATAGTGTTCATGAAATCAACAAAGCAACCAAAGAAACCCACACGAATTCAACTATCTAGAAGCACTCTTAACCTTTATAAACGTACAAAAGTTAACCAAAATCAAAATCAAGAACAATTAATACGATCAAGATCTGATTATTCTTCCCCTCAGAAGACACAAAATCCTAATGAGAAAATACAACCTAATTTTTCCATAATTAGGAACATTCTATTTGACATTCCAACATCAACCATGAGTTCAATTACGGGGGCAGGATCTCAAAATCTAAATACTAGCCCAATGTCAACCTATGTAACCACAATAGGAGGTATCACCCAACCAATAAGTACTTTGAATATATAAACTCCACCAATAGTAACCTCATTACTAAGTTCGATAGTAACTCCAATAGTAGCTTCAACTTATACTATGGGATCATCCTCATATCATGTACCTCCTCCATTTTCTTTAGGACTAATTCCTCTTTCTTTGGATAGTTTAAGTTCTAATGTTCAAATTAATCAGCCATTCCCAGGACAAACCCTTGGAGAATTATTAAATCAGAGAACATCAATTATACCTCAGGGCCCATTGGTTTTCCCACAAGGAAGAGATGTAGAGGTTAAAAATATTCACCTATTACCTATTTTTAAGGGGACAAATGATGAAGATCCAATCACTCACATAAGAGAATTTGAAACAACATTAGCTATGTTAGCACCTCAAAGTGGGGATAGAACTAAAATGATTGCTTTCAAATCAACCCTAGAAGACAAAGCTGATTTTTGGCTAGAAACCCTTTGAACACAAATTAGTTCTTGTGATGAGTTTAAAAATGCTTTCCTACAAAGAACTTTCTAATGATAGGCTATACTCATTAAGAAAGTAATTAATGAGTTTTATGCAACATGAGGTTGAGAACTATGAAAGAACCTTTGATAGATTTAAAGGGTTATGTTTAAAAAATCCAAACCATGGCTTCCCAACCCATCAATTAATCCAAATATTTATAGAAGGTTTACTACCCTATTATAGGCAAAATGTTGACTTTGCATGTGGGGGAAATATTTTAAATGTAACACTAGAAGATGGTTGGAGAATTATAGATTCCTTAGTAGGCTAAAGTAAACGTTGGCCAAAACCCAACATTATGCAAGGCATGACTCAACAAAAAAACAATTAAATAGAAAAGTCAATGAGTTAACACGATTAATAAAAAAAAACAAGCTTATGGAATTCAAAGTGAAGCATGCAACATTTGTGGAAGTTCCCAACATGACCAAACAACCTACCCAACCTTGTATTATTGTCAAGAGGAAATGCAAGAGTTGGCTAAGGCTTTTGAACAATTTAAGAGCCAACTAATAATGAACTTTCCTTNGGCTTTTGAACAATTTAAGAGCCAACTAATAATGAACTTTCCTCAACGACCATTTTACCCACAACAATATCGTCAAAATAATTTCCGGCCATTTAAGAATCCAACTAACGAACACTTGGATAAACTCACCCAAAGCGTCACTTCCTTTATAGAAGAAAGTAGACAATTTATGAGTGAAACTAGGAGAAGACTTCAAGACTTAACTAAAAAAAAATTACCATCCCAACTTGAACCTAATCCTACATCTCAAAGAAAAGGAAAAGAGAAATTACATTTTATTACTACAAGGAGTGGAAAAACAATTGAACATAAAAAAAAGGTAAGGTTTCAAGAGGTAGAAGCACAAGAGAAATTAAAACCACAAGTAGTCAATGAGAAATATCAACCAACTAGGGAAAAAGAACAACCATTGCTTTCTAGACATCCAATTTTACCTCCTTTCCCTAAACGATTACAAGAAAACTTCATAACCAAAGCCCATCTTGAAAAAATGTTTAGTGAATTATACTTACATATTCCTTTAGAACAAGCAGTAAAAGACACACCACTCTATGCCAAATACTTAAGGGAATTATGCACTAGGAGAAGAAAAGAAAAAATTCCTAAACAATTTTGTTTAGTTAATAACCTTTCTCAACTTATACAACGACATGAAGTTCCTAAATACCAAGATCCAGGAGTTCCTACCATTCCAATCAAGATAAATGGACAAGAAATTAGGAATGTCCTATTGGATTTAGGAGCTAGTATTAATATTATGCCTCTTAAAATGGCTAGATCACTATATATAGAAGATATAAGAAGAGTAAACATGATAATATCATTGATTGATGGTTCAAGTGTAAAACCTGTAGGAATAATAGAAGACTTAATAATAGGGGTAGAAAAGGGAAAATACCCAATTGATTTTGTTGTCCTAGAAGTAAAAGATCCTGATTGTTTCCCTATTATATTAGGTAGACCTTGGTTAACAATAGCTGATGCGATAATTAATTTTAGATTTGGCCAACTTCAACTCTCATTTGCAAATCTTACTTTTACACTAAATATATATGATAAGGTAAAAGAAGATCATTTAAATACAAAATTGAAGGAAGAAAGAATGCTTTACACTCTATCCACTTTAGCAATGGCACAAGATAAGGAAACCTTAGTGTTAAATAATTTTGAGGAAGGACCTTTAGACCTCTCAACTAAGGAACAACAAGATCTCCTTGAGAAAATTCTAAATTTAGGGTTATGAAATATCGGAGAAATAATTCAATCTACAAATAAAGATTCCTTGGAGCTTAAAGAATTACCTAATACACTTAAGTATATCTTTTAGATCAAAATAAACCATTAATAATAAACTCTCAACTTACCAATGAACAAGAAAACAAATTATTAGAAATTTTGCATAGAAAATCTGAAGCATTTGCATGGAGCTTTGGGGACCTTCACTAAGGAATCTCACCCAACATCTTCCAACATCATATCTATTTAGAAGACAATGTCAAACCAATAAGAATTCCCACAAGATGACTTAATCCAGCCTTAAAACAAATAGTTAAAGATGAAATTTCAAAACTTTGGAAAGAAGAAATAATTTATCTAATAGCAGATAGTGAATGGGTAAGTCCCATTACCGTAGTTCCAAAAAAGGGTGGAAAATGGAGAGTATGTGTAGACTATAAAAGATTAAACCAAAACACAAAAAAGGACCATGATGAGAGTGGTTACTCTAGCAGTTATTCTAATTATTAGAGTAGTTACTCTAGTGATTACTCTAGCAGTTACTCTAATTATTAGTGTGGTTACTCTAGCGGTTACTCTAGTAGTTATTCTAATTATTAAAGTGGTTACTCTAGTAGTTATTCTAATTATTAGAGTGGTTACTCTAGTAGTTACTCTAATTATTAAAGTGGTTACTCTAGCGGTTACTCTAGCAGGTACTCTAATTATTAAAGTGGTTACTTTAGCAGTTATTCTAATTATTAGAGTGGTTACTCTAATTATTAGAGTAGTTGGTCCCAAGTCTATAAATACAGTGCCCAAGCACACAATTAGGAGGAAGTCTTTTAGTAGTCAAGTAGCAAAACTCTTGTAGTCTATTTGAAAGTTAGAGTATTTTCCAAGTGCCTGTAGTAGGAGCTCTAAGTGTGGATGGATCTTTATTCAAGCATTGATGTACCTGAACACACCATTGTGATGGCAATAAAGATGAGCTATTTGATTCATCCTTGCAACACTTGAGATTTGTTTTCTTACGCATTTATTTTATTTTATTTTCTTATGCATTTGTTTTATTTTATGCACTTTACATTTATGTTATTAGCATAGTAATTCATTTTGATCAATTAAGCAAATCATTAAATTACACAAGCACAACCCCTTCGAGCATATGTGTAATGCTTGGTAACCTAGTAACGATTAGTGTTTGGTAATCCCAACAATGTTGCACTAGTTTAGGATGTGTACGGCAAGTGGGAATGGATGCTAGTGTTAGGATTAGATAGAACTTAGTTAATGAGTAGTTAAGTTAAATTAGTCACTTAGTTACCTCTCTCCTTCCTCATTAGCGCAGGACATAAAAACATAAAAGCTATAAAAATCATATGCCTCAAGCTTGCTTAACCATACAATCATGACATATAGGTAAGCTTGGGAAGACAATGATCAACCAACCCATCCTTGTTCCACAAGGGTGCATAAGCAGCTAGTCCTTGGAATTCGACCAGATTGTGCGTGAAATGCTTGTATTCGTATGGTTGAGCATAGGGGTACCTTGCAGCTCATCATTGGCACCGTTGCCGGGAACTTATTTTTTTGTGTGCTAACTAGAACATAGGAAATCATTCACATCATTGGAATGAACCTTTAGGGTTGGTTGAGAAAATAATAAATAAGAATACATTACACACTGAATAGGCAAGTATGTCTCTTTCTTCGTACGACAGCGCCTCATTGCCTAGGTCTGAAACAAGAAACACTCGGTGACGTAATACACATGATGTTGATATGCTAGTTCCTCAATAAGTTCGAGTGGTATATATTCATCCCAATGAGTATATACTAGACTTCACCTTTATCCTCCATCAAGATGAAAAACTACATTAGTGAGACTTAGAAGGTAACATAGTGTTACCTCCTGATCATTCAGTCCCAAGCATGCTTTTTTGTGTTCTCACATGAATTGGCATGCTGCACTTACATGAAGAATACGTTGTGCAAGACCATGACTCAAGAGAATACCATCCGACAGAGGCATAACATCAAAGGGATTTGCAATAGGAGAGACATCATAAGTCTTTGAAGGGTAAGTTGTCCCAGGATGCTCCACATGTCTTAAGCAAAAATGAGGGTGGTGAACCTATCTCAGGTAGTCGCCCACACAACAATGTTCCTCCCCTTGACTTTGGCCAAGGGGTTGTGTATTAGAACCTTCATTCCACTATTTATAACCTAGGTTCTAATACCCACAAGCACAAAGGGTCTGAAGAAGGGACACGAACTTATGATAAAGGTGGACATTCTGATCGGAATCCTGATTGGGGCTGAGACCATAGAAGAGAAGGTAGTAGACACTGTCATGGTGACAGTTCTCCTTCTTCTTCACCTTCATCATCTCCTTCACTCTCTCCTTCAATATCCATATGCGATCATAAAGAAAAAGACAGGCAAAGTAGAATTCATAGACAAAATAGCCAGGAAAGGAGACGAGGGCACTCTAGAGAGTCATGACATAGAAGAAGGAAGAGTAGGGAACAATGTAGGCATCATAGATGCCATAGAAGAGACAATCATGATGAATCCATCCTCGCTACTCGAAGTATGTTGAACATAACTGAGGCTATTAGAATTCCAACAAGGCATCAGAAAGATAGTAGGATCAAGAGATTAGATATGAACAACATTCCACAATTTGAAGGGGGATACAATGTTGATCTTTAGAATCATTTACAAGCATTCCATGATGCGTGTGCCTTATAGAAGATAGAGAAAGAATGACAAAAAATTAAGTTATTTTCATAGACATTAGTTAAAGAAGCGAAAAGATGGTACCGATCTTTAGAACTGGAATCCATTCGTAGGTGGAGTACTATGTTAGAACTATTTAATGACAAGTACCAAATGTACTCCCGAGTGTCTAACATGCAAAAGTAAAATCCAAGGCTAGAAATAAGGAGGAAATGAACCCTTGGATGCTACCATGGGATTATACTATGCACTATTACATCGTTGTCCTGGCCATGGTTATTCGCAAAGGGATCAACTGCGCTATCTCATGGATGGGCTTAGGCATGAAACGAGAAGAACCCTTGGGACTTATGCCTAAGGGAGACTATCCAAGCTTAGGTCCCATCAAATTCAAAGACTATTGGAGAATGTTGCTAAGAAATAAGGTGAGCTATAGAAAAGAGAAAGTGCGGAAGAGTATAGCCAAGATGCTTCCCTTTAGAAGAGGAGAGTAAGATTTTGTGAGGATGAAGAAGAGTCACCACTCAAAGAGATGGTGAATAGGAAAACTTTGCCTATCCAAAATATGACATAAGAAGTTTCGGCAAAGGTAGATCAAATGTGGGATTTTGTAGATAATAAATTTTAAACTGTTCTTAAAATAGTAGAGGAGTCTAGAGAGCAAGGTAGTGAGAAAAGAAAAAATAAAGAGGCTGAACATGCACGTAGCAAGGGTAAGGGCAAAGTCGTCAT
Organism: Gnetum montanum; assembly: GCA_015680685.1. Classification (NCBI taxonomy): domain Eukaryota; kingdom Viridiplantae; phylum Streptophyta; class Gnetopsida; order Gnetales; family Gnetaceae; genus Gnetum; species Gnetum montanum. The sequence continues at coordinate 589,567 of MNCI01006084.1, read as the reverse complement.
CATTAACCCGTGTGGATTCGAAAATAGACAATGATAGTAGATGTGAGATATGTCAATATGACCATCCTAAGAGATGTTGCCTTGTAATCTGACATTTGTAGGAGTCTGGGGTGTATGCACTCAACCCATGATTAAACAAAAGGCAAACACCCCAAAGGTTACCTTATCCTCAAGGTAATCCAAGGCAGTTTCACCAACCCTTAACATATTATCCTAGTGGAACTCCACCACAACTGATTGAGCAATATCAACAATGGTAGCACCCACAATCATAGGGAATGCCACCACGAAGGCAACAGTATTCTTATCGGTAACCTGACCCATATGGATATTACGTGCAGTAGCCAATCTCCCCACATGACTCTACTAGTCACGTCACTCCTCAACCTCACTACCAAGACCACGAGTACTATGGGACTCCCTCTTTTAGAGGCAATATTCTGCAAGCATATCATCATTCTCATCTGATTACATCTCTTCCACCAATAGCTCCACTACCACCTGCTCTGGTGATGCAAGTTGAAATCCCTACCTAGCTGTAGAAACGCAACGCCACGAGAGTTGTTAACTCTTAACCTACTATTGGTTCCAACAACCACATGAAGAAAAGACCTTTCTTTAGAACTAGTAGTCCAACCAAGCCCTTGTAATCACAAGTGGCTGATTCCTTAGATGCCTCAGTATCAATCAAAACTTTGGAGCCCCCTTCAACCTAATCATCACACTCAACGCATACGGTCATGCTAACACATGCCATCATCGATTGGGTCAAAGTTGGTCACCTTCCCAGAAAATTCTTTGATCCTAGGAGTCCTTTGATATACCTACAAATCACTGAAAATGCGCTGTGCAAGGCTCTTTTGGATTTATGTTTCGGTGTCAACTTGATTTCTCAAGAAATGTACAAGGCCTTGAACCTACCTCCATTGAAAAAGAGAAACATCTATCTAGAGTTGGTCAACCAGTCCATCACTGTCCCATTGGGACTGGTGGAAGACATTGTTACCACTGTTTGTGGGTGGTCGTACCCAACTGACTTTCTAGTGATTCAGGTATACAACGGTAAAGGGGACTTCCCAATCATAATGGAAAGAGCATGGCTACGCACCTTCGACACACGCCTAGGAATCCACGATCTTTCCCTAGAAATATCAAAGGAAAATACATTTGGAAAGATTGAGAATATGAAAGTTCTATGCATCACATACAGTAACACAGGGTGTAATTGTGTGTAGAGGTCATGGTTTGTGCAAAGTTTAGGATTGCATGCATGCAATTAGTGTGCACAAGTGATTAACATACAAAGATTCCTGTATGCAGCAGCCACACGGTAGGAAGACACCTAGTGGCTGACAACTGATCAAGAAAGTAGTTCACTCATATGCATGGAACCAACTAAGGGTTTGGCTTGTGCTTACATTGATAGCATAGACGCATTAGAGCAAGTCCACCAACAATTTCCAAGTCTTAAAAATATCATTTGGGGGAAGTTGGAAATCCATGAGAAATTTAAGTAGGAGCCCCTCGAGCTAAAATCATTGCCCATCAGTATGGAATACACGTTCCTTAAAAATGAAAAATCGGTAATTATCAACACTAAGCTTGCTCCTCAACAGAAAGAAGAACTACTGAAGGTAATAAATAAATGGTCAAAAACGGTTGATTGATTATATCCTGAATTAACTAGAATAGATCCTAGGATATGCCAACATAGAATTTACATTGACATGTCGATGAAGCCTCGAAGACAACTGCAGAGGCGATTGAACCCTAAGCTGAAGCAAGCAGTTAAGGAAGAAATCGAACAACTTCTTAAGGCTGGGTTTATATATCCCATTGTTGATAGTGAATGGGTTAGCCCCTTAGTTATTATGCCTAAAAAAGGAGGCAAATGGAGGGTGTACATAGATTTCATGCTACTAAATATGGCAACATTCAAAGATCACTTTCCATTGCCATTTGTTGACCAAGTATTAGACACCATCGCAGGGCATTGCTATTACAGTTTTCTGGATGGATATAGTAGATATAACCAAATATAAATAACCCTAGAAGACCAAGCCAAGACTACATTCACCAGTCCTTGGGGAACATCCGCATACAAACAGATGGTTTTTGGCTTGTGCAATGCCCCTGAAACATTTCAATGAGTAGTTCGAAGCATATTTCAACAATAGATAGGGAATGGTGTGGAGCTCTTTATGGATGACTTCTCCACTTATGGACCAAACTTTGATCAAGCCTTGGACTAGTTGGACAAGTGTTAAAAAGATGTGTAGAAACCAATTTAAGGCTTAATTGGTAGAAAATCCATTTGATGGTCCAAGAAGGTGCAGTACTAGGGCACAAAATCTCACACATAAGGATAGAGGTAGACCCTAAGAAAATCAAAATTATCCAAGGAATTACCCATCAACAAAAAGCTGTTAGAGATATTCGATCATTCCTTGGACATATTGGCTACTATAGGAGATTTATTGAGAACTTTTGAAAGGTTGCCAAACCATTAGTGGAATTAACGAAAAAGGACGTACCTTTTTAGTGGACCAGGGAGTGCAAATTAGCTTACTAAACTCTGAAAGAGAAGCTAGTAGAAACACCCATTCTATAAGCTCCTAACTGGTCCAAACCATTTCATATCGTGATTGACACATGTAACTATGCTTTAGGAGCTGTACTTACACAGTTAGATGACCAGAAGCATCCTTATTACATCCATTGTGTAAGTAGAAGTATCGCTGGTGCACAACTTAACTACACTACCATAGAGAAAGAATTAATGACTATAGTGTTTGCACTAGAAAATTTTAGACACTATGTATTGGGATATAAAGTATATATACATATAGATCATAATGCAATTTGGTTCCTCATGAATAAACCAATGGTAAGCCCTCGTATCATGCGATGGCTTATAATCTTACAAGAGTTCGATTTAATGATGATCGATCACAAGGGCACTGAGAATGTAGTTGGTGAGCATTTATCTTGGTTGTGATGGAACAATAAAGAGGATGAGTATTCAATTTTTGATCATTTCCCTGATGAATTCCTCTTTGTTGGTGTAGTGAATAATCAATCACCCATGGAGACAAACTAGTATGGTAGCATTCTTACCTATCTCCTCACCCAAAAAACACCACAAGAGTTAAACCTTAAGAAGAAACAATAGTTTCTTCATCGAGCCAAGTACTTTATGGAGATCAATGGGTAACTTTACAAAGTGTGTCCCGATGGCTTGGTTCAATGGTGTGTTCCCGATATAGATCAACTACGAGTTCTCCAAGACACTTATGAGGGTCCTTGTGGGGGTCATTACACTGGGAGATGAACAACCATCAAGATCCTACTTGTAGGATATTATTGGCCTACATTATTTCAGAATGCCCATCGTTTTGTCCAATCTTGTGAGCATTGTAAATGTGATGGGGGAGTGACGTCTAGAATGTAGGGTCCATGACAATAGATTCAATCGTTAGAACCCTTCGACATTTGGGGAATTGATTTTATGGGGCCAATTACACCAATGTCTAATGAAAAAACTTATATTATTGTTGCCATTGATTACCTAACAAAATGGGCTGAAGTAGTTGCTATTAAAGATTGTACATAATCTATAGCTACATGATTTGTTCAGCAATAAATCATAAATAGGTTTGGTATGTCGTGTGCACTTATTTCAGACAATGGTACACACTTGATAGGTGCAAATTTTCAGAAATTAATGCAATGCTTAGCGGTTGAGCATAAATTGACTATACCATACCACCCCCAAGCGAATGATCAAGTAGAAGTCACCAATAGGGGGATTACAAAGACATTAACAAGAACCATTAGCAAGTTTAGGCGAGATTGGAGCACTAAACTGAATGATACTCTTTGGGCATACTGCTCCACGTGGAAACTCCCTACAGGCTGCTCTCCTTATGAGTTAGTGTACGGTAAATTACCAATGCTTCCCATTCAAACTAAGCTTTATACACTATCCATGGCATGTGACCTCAACCTTGACCTTAATCTAGAATAGAAACAATAGTTAGTAACCCTTGACTTTTGATGAAAATCGATTAGCTACCCTATCATCTAATGAATTGCATAAGACCTTTAATAAACAATGTCATGACCTAAGAATTAGGAAAGTTAAATATCAGCTAGGAGATAAGGTTCTCTACTAGAATCTCACACATGTGCCACAACGTACTAAATTTTAAACATTGTGGGAAGGACATTATATTATTTATGCAACTTTTCCTTCAGGGGCCATGATAATATACAAACCTGAGAGCCCGAATAAGAAAATTTTGGTTAATGTGCAACAAACTAAACATTTTCAAGAGCTTAGGATAGCTAGTATACATGCTACTTCTCTTGATGGATAACCCTGCTCAATATTTTAGATCTCCTCCTTCCAACTTAGTCATGGGGGAGATGGCTACCTATTCTAACCATTCCAGGCCCTCAGTTATTTTTGATTTTTTTTACACATTCTTTCAAATTTTCTTATTTTTGTTTTACACCATCGTTCATGTTTTTACTATTTCTTTGTTTGCTTGATTTACTTTTATTCATCATCTAATAAGTTCTCATGATGGTGGATTAAATTATATCATATTGATTGCTAATGTTTGGTTTTTACCTTTGAATTATGATGATGATATTAAGGTATGGTTCTTTTGGTAAAACAAGCAATGAGTCCATGCCATCCACTCATCCATACAACTCTATGATCTTCTTTGGCTTGGAGCTATACAGTCCTCTTTTTCTAAGTAAACTTATTAATGAATTGGTGGCTGGGTATTTTTCAAACCAAGGAAAGACTCAAACGATGAAAAGGGTGTGACTTCAAGGGGATTCGATGCATTGGTGTTGGCCATTCTCTTGGGTGCTTGGATGCTTTTTCTTGGGTTTTTTACCATTTTGACATTGTTCAAATATTAGGAAGATGAGTGACTAAAAATAAGTCTTTGCATGGTGTGGTTCTCACGCATAAACATCAAAGAGAGAGAGAGAGAGAAAAAAAGAGAGAGAAAAAGGTGAGAATTCAAAGCACACCCCTTAGACATAATAAATCAATCTGGGCTACAAGCGCCGGTTATGTCACTAGAAAGAGATGTTACCTATGCCTGAAGGTTCCCTCTAACTAAGGCCCTTTTTCGCTTCTTGCTTCTCCATCTCACTTTCCTTGGGATGGTGATCACTCTTTGTGAAAGAATTCTTGTTACCTCAAGAGGATGGATTGGCCAAGTGTATTGATGTGAGGTCATTGAATGTGGTTGGTTTGAGTTTGGATTTGGGATGAGTTCTACTCAGTTATCTTAACCATGAAATACACAAGGGGCTTTACACAACCTTGTTCTTGGGATTCCATTCCATTCTCTCCTCTCCATATTTCTTCCCATTTTCCACCTCATTGTCAATTTTATCATTAGTTCATTCTAGGTTGATGCATTATTTTTCTTTGGTGAATTCTTTGGATAAGTTTTTAACTCTTTCTTTGAAATGACATTCCTAGAGCCTACGGACTCTTTGGTTTGTGGGTTTGTCAGGGCATAAAGGGCATGAGCTTACTTTGGGGAGGACCCACTTGCATATCTTTTGGTTTGGTTAAGTTAAGTTCTTTATCCTTAGACATTGTTACAATCAAATTCTTTTTATTTACCCCATGCTTGTCATCCAAATTGTATGCACCTTCACAACTGTTTGTAATGAATTCCTTTTTATTGTTGTGAATACCCTCTTTCACTACTCCTTGTGTCAAGCTTTCTTTGAATTGTATGGATTGATTCTATTATTTAACCCATTTGTTAGTCTTTCAACTAACAATATCAAGGAAGTAATATATCACAATCACAACTTGGCTAGTTAAAATCACTGAAAAGACAAGGTATTTAGCCATTATTTATGTATTATATATACTAATCCTTGGTTTTGTTGTGATTGTAGTGGGAAGCATGGATTGGAAGTAGGACTATTGTCACCAAGGAGGATGCAACCATATCACTCACAGGAGATTGTTCATGATCGTTGGATCTCTTTTACCTCTCCCTCATTCTTCTATTACTAAGAGGGATTGGATCTCCTTTGGATCTGTTGGTGTTCTTTCCTAATTGTCACGAACATCAATTTTGTACATAATTATAATATTATATGCTCGGGCACTTCTGTATTTGTCTATTTTCTCTGTGTCACTCTGTATGTTAGTCAAATAAGTCAACATCCCCCTAATATATTTTGTAAAGAACTTGTTTCTCTTCTTCTATACTCCAGGACAAGTTTTCATTCAGTCATGGAGGTGTGATGAGAGCGGTTACTCTAGCAGTTATTCTAATTATTAGAGCAGTTACTCTAGTGGTTACTCTAATAGTTATTCTAATTATTAAAATGGTTACTCTAGCAGTTACTCTAATTATTAGAGTGGTTACTCTAGCGGTTACTCTAGCATTTATTCTAATTATTAGAGTAGGTACTCTAATTATTAGAGTAGTTGCTTCCAAGTTTATAAATACGGTGCCCAGGCGCACAATTGGGAGGAAGTATTTTAGTAGTCAAGTAGTGAAACTCTTGTAGTCTATTTGAAAGTTAGATTATTTTCCAAGTGCCCATAGTAGGAGGTCTAAGTGTGGACCGATCTTTATTTAAGCATTGATGTACCTGAGCACAGCATTGTGTTAGCAATAAAGACGAGCTCATTGATTCATCCTTGTAGCACTTGAGATTTTTTTTCTTATGCATTTATTTTATTTTATGCAATTTACATTTATGTTATTAGCACAAAAATTCATTTTGATTAATTAAGAAAATCGTTAAATTACACAAGCACGACCACTTCGAGCATACATGTAATGCTTGGTAACCCAGTAACGATTAGTGTTTGGTAATCCTAGCAGTGTTGCACTAGTTCAGGATGTGTACAACAAGTGGGAACAGATGCTGGTATTGGGATTAGTTAGAACTTAGTTAATGAGTAGTTAAGTTAAATTAGTCACTTAGTTACCTCTCTGCTTCCCTACTAGCATAGGACATAAAAACATAAAAGCTATAAAAATCATATGCCTTAAGCTTACTTAACCATACAATCGTGACATATAGGTAAGCTTGGGAAGACAACGATCAACCAACCCGTCCTTGTTCCATAAGGGTGCATAAGCATTTAGTCTTTGAAATTCAATCAAATTGTGCGTGAAACACTTGTATTCGTATGGTTGAGTGCAAGGGTACCTCACCGCTCATTAGACCATTTTCCATTACCATACATAGATCAAATTCTAGAAAAATTAGAAGGACATGAATACTTTTATCTTTTGGATAGATTTAGTAGTTACAATCAAGTAGCTATTGCCCCTGAAGGCCAACAAAAAACAACCTTCACATGTCCTTTTGGAACTTTTGCTTATAGATGAATGCCTTTTGGCCTCTGTAATGCCCCAGCCACTTTTCAAAGAGCCACGATTTCAATATTTTCAGATATGCTAGAGAATTATGTTGAAATCTTTATGGATGATTTTTCAGTTAATGGGGATTCTTATGATGAAACCTTACAATATCTTAAACATGTCTTAGATAGATGCATAGATAAAAACTTAAAATTAAGTTGGGAAAGGAGTTACTTAATGGTTACAAGTGGCATCGTATTAGGACATGTCATTTCTAAAGAAGGGATAAGAATGGATGATGAGAAAATAAGAGTCATATCTATACTACCAGCTCCAACCAGTTTAAATACTCTTCGATCCTTTCTAGGAC
>MNCI01006084.1:532351-580793 GCA_015680685.1 Gnetum montanum | reverse complement strand
TATATATATATATTGTATATGGTGACAGGGAAGGTGGTTCTCTGCAATTGTGGTGGCAATATATGAATTAAGAAAAATGTAGGTTGTTGCTACCAGATTTGAATTTGCCACCGTCGCCATTGTCGGATAACAATGGCAACGATGATATTCCTGGAATTTTGCTAGTTGCGAGCTTTCTAACTTATCTTTTTTATTTTTGCAACGTCTCTCCCACCGTTTCTTGCAAATTCATGATAACAAGAACACTAGATTTGGAACCTATACCAAAAATAATGGATTGGTATCAAATTCTTCCATATCCATTTATTATTAAAATACTTATTTTTAAACATCGGTATAAGTAATGGCGTGGTAGAGATTGATGAGGATAAGGTGCCAGCGAAGGCTGTGGCAGAGAATTTCACAGATGATAAGGGAATGAAGCAAAGCATATGCCAACTGATGCTATTATGCATGCTTTTCTACCAGATTCTTCATTGACTCAAATGAAACCTTCTTCTTGGATGAATGTGTGGAGCATCACATATGCCTCTTTTGCCGCTTCCTTGAGAATCCATATTAATTTAAAACATTAGAAAGCCAAGATTAGTAGTAGTATCGATTTTAACAGATTGGTATTGGGTTTTGCAATACCCATATATTATTGTAATATTTGTTTTTAAACCTTGTTGCAATATAAATAAGGCATTCATCACGCACTAAAAAGAAAAAAGAAAAAGGGAGAGAAATCGATTATGTAAACACATCAAAAGAAAATTCATTTCTTTTAAGAAAACAGGAAAGGAGGAGTTGATATTAGTAAATTCCATATCACATTGGAATTAATTATTCTTGATATTTTTGTTGAAGATTTGTTGAGCGTTGTGGCAATTCTTGTAATTCACAATCAAAATTGCTGCATTGAGGAGACAGCAAGGTAGAATTACAATTTAGGAAGTCTCCTTTGTGATTTTCAATTATTATTTATAATTTCAATTTGATTTAATTATAAATCTTTATTTTTGAAATTATGATTAGAAGTTAGGATAAAAGTTTATAATTTTACTTATGAGTGATAGGCATAAGTATGGAATTTAATTGGATTCAATTCCAACTATTTATTGTCTTGATGATTTCTTTGACTTTTTAATCGTTCCTTCACGAGATACGACTCACGAGTTAGTCACAAATGAGGTGACAATCTCTAGAAAAAAAGAAGAAAAGAAAATAAATTTTAAAGGTATCCAACACCAAATTTTTCCTGGCTCATCAATTTGGCATCGTTGCTGGGGAGGTCAGCAGAGTTAATTATCATCAAGGGTTCAGTAGGCTTTAATTTTTATTTTATTTTATTTTTTTGTTCATGCATTTTATTTTTTTCAGAAATGGTTTCTTTTACTTGTTTTTCTTGTTTAAAAAATAAAAATAAAAATAAAGAAAAATTTGAGGAATCAGCTTCTCTTATCGTACTGTTAGCTGAAATCATTAAAAAAGTTGCAATTAAAGTTGCAACCATTAAATCAATAGGGATAGCTTTGAGTAAGCCTTGGACTGCCTTAACCAAGTGCTTCAACAATGTGTAGAAACGAACTTGAGGTTCAATTAGCAAAAGAGCTATCTGATGGTCCAAGAGGACATTGTCTTAGGGCACTGAATTTTAACATAAGACATTGAGGTAGATCCAGAAAAGGTAAGGATTATCTAAGGAATAACCAAACAAAACAAATAGAAGCTATCAAAGATGTGAGGTCATTCCTTGGACACACTAGTTACTATAGGCACTTCATCGAGAACTTCTCGAAGATCACCAAGCTGTTGGTGGAGCTAACAAAGAAAGATGCACCATTCAAGAAATTTGAGCATGCATTCTAGCACCTCAAGTAGAGGCTTGTAGAAACTCCCATTCTACAAGCACCAAACTGGTCCAGACCATTCCATATCATGATGGATGCATTAAACTATGCCTTGGGAGCTATACTTACATAGATGGATGATCAGAAACGTCCATACTACATCCACTATATAAGCAAGAGCATTGTGGGTGCACAACTTAACTATACCAGCACCAAAAAGGAGCTTATGGCAATGGTGTATGCGTTGAAGAAATTCAAGAACTATGTGTTTAGATATAAAGTGTTTGTGCACACTGACCACAATGCTATCTGATTTCATATGAATAAGCCAATGATGAGTCCCCATGTCATACGGTGGCTAGTGATCCTTTAAGAGTTTAATCTCACAATGATGGACTGAAAGAGGATCAAGAATATGGTTACTGACCACTTGTCTCAGTTACAATGGGATAGTAAGAAGGAGGAGAGCCCACTGTTAGATCAAATTCCTAATGGACTCCTCTTTGCCAATGCTATTAATGAATAGGATCCCAAAGACATAAATTAGTATTGTAACATCCTCTTCTATTTGCTCATATAGGAGATGCCACAGGAGTGGGACCGCAAGAAGAAACAACAATTTCTTCACTAGGCCAAACATTTCATGGACATGAATGGCAACCTCTACAAGGTTTGCATAGATGGATTGGTATAATGGTGTGTACCTAATGCTGACCAACTTTGAGTCCTCCAAGATGCTCATGAAGGCCTTTGTGGGGGCCATTATGTTAGGAGGTGAACGATCATTAAGATCCTCATGGTTGGATATTATTGGCTCATAATTTACAAGGATGCCCATCACTTCTTCCACTTCTACAATAGATGCCAATGTGATGAAGGAACGACCACTCAGATGAAAGGATCTCAATAGTTGATCAAATCACTAGAGCCTTTCAATCTATGAGGAATAAATTTCATTGGGCCCATCACCCCTATGTCTAATAGAAAGGCCTACATTATTGTGGCTATTGACTATTGCATAAAATTGGCTAAAGATGCAACCATCATTGAGTGTTCATCATCTATGCCAACTTGGTTTGTACAGAAAAATGTTGTAAATAGGTTTGGTGTGCCATGTGCATTGATTTTTGATAATGGAACACATTTTATGGGCACAACTTTTCCCAAGCTCATGTAATGCTTTGGGGTTGAACATAAATTAATAACTCCATAACACTCGTAAGCCAATGATCAAGATGAAGTTACCAATGGGGAAATAACCAAAATACTAACTTGCATGATTAGTAAATATAAGAAGGATTGGAGTAGTAAACTCAATGATGCCCTTTGGGCTTATCATTCAACATGGAAACTTCCTATTGGATACTCTCCCTATGAGTTAGTGTACATAAAACTCCTAATACTTCCCATCCAAGAAAAACTCTGTACACTTTCAATCGTATCTAACCTTGACTTGGACCTAAGTCTAGCACAAAAAGAAAGCTTACTGAACCTCAACATGCTAGATGAGAATCGATTAGTAGCCTTGTCATCAAACGAAGTGCACAAGGCACATAGTAAACAATGCCATGACCTTTGGATTAGGAAAGTAAAGTTTCAACTAAGAGATAAGATGCTCTACTAGAATCCCATGCATGTACCTCAATGAAAAAAATTTCAAATGTTATGGGAGGACCCTTACATTATCTATGAAACCTTTCCATCTAGGGTCATGATGATCTACCACCTTGATAGTGAAAATAAAAGATTATTAGTCAACACCTAGTAACCAAAATATTTCCATAAATAACAAGCCACCAATGGGACTAATGCCTCAACTGATGGCCAAGCATGCTTGATCTTTTGGATCTTCCCATTTCAACTTAGTCATGGGAAAGATGGCCATTCATGTTGAGCTTCTACAAAGTGACTCCTCTGTTTTTAACTTTTTTATTTTATACTGTTAAACCCAAAATTGGTTCCATTTTTTTTNCATTAATGGTGGTGTAGCTTTGTAATGCCAAATGCAGTTACCTAGCAATATTCAATTTTTGTGACTCTACCTCTAACACAAGAACCATTCACTTTGTGTTTCCAAATCACATGTTAGCATAGCATCCTCCCCATGGCTAGACTTACTTTGGCAAGCCCATCAATTGTTACAGTTACGGCCATCTCTTCGTAATTGTTTGTGTAGCCTCATTCTAATTCATTAAGGACTGGCCTCAAATGGCATCCTAATTCCTTGCAGATGCTACTTCATTAGATGAGTTGAAGGTAGTGAAGTAATGATCCTCNTGGGCTCAATGTTGTTGGAAATTTCCGAACTTAGTCTAGTAGCTTGCAATCCATTCTACAACATTAGGGTGGTTCCCTTCTGTACCATGTTGAAGATGAAGTTCAAGTTCAAGTTGGAGATGAATGTAGTTATGGAAAGGCCTTCCCAAGCCTTGTATACTAGGTTACCTAGGATTCAAACCTACAACCACCACTTGCTACTCGCTAATTTACAACATTAAGCAGCCTCATTTGTATAATCCATCCATCTAGGATTTTTGTATTGGATAACCAAAGATTGAGCTTCTAAGGTCTATTTGAAGACACGTAGCATTGGAGGTATCTTAGTAAAAGAGATAAAATTAGCTGGGTTTTCAATTTATGAGTTCTGGGAATCTAACATGGTGTAGTGATCTAGTGGAAATCCATGAAGCAACATTTCCTTGAACAATCGTAGATCTTCACCGAAGAATCCATGTAGGGAGTAGGCAACAATCATGATCGTTCATGAAATGGGGTTTGGTTTAGGCATTTCATCAAACACATTTTTCACCTCCTACAAACTCTGGCATCTAACATACATATTCAATAGCACAATTAGATTGTGGATGTGGTTATGATAGCGAGGATTCTAGAAGCCACACTTGGTGTTCCTGTATTATAGGTCCATATCATGTGGTAAGAAGAAAGTAAAATCTTTGATATATTTGATGTTGGAAGACTCTGAGGATCATTACTTCACTACCTTCAACTCATCTAATGAAGTAGCATCTGCAAGGAATTAGGATGCCATTTGAGGCCAGTCCTTAATGAATTAGAATGAGGCTACACAAACAATTACGAAGAGATGGCCGTAACTGTAACAATTGATGGGCTTGCCAAAGTAAGTCTAGCCATGGGGAGGATGCTATGCTAACATGTGATTTGGAAACACAAAGTGAATGGTTCTTGTGTTAGAGGTAGAGTCACAAAAATTGAATATTGCTAGGTAACTGCATTTGGCATTACAAAGCTACACCACCATTAATGCTACTGCAACTACTGCCATTAATAACAGTTGAAAGCCTCTTCTGTTGCTGTCTTTGTATCTTCTTTCCATGGTTTTATGAAGATGGAGCTACTTGGAACCAAGGAGGTGGCCATCTGTGCCTAGGACGAGTCCATGAATACTCAGCCCAAAGTTTTACTTGGAATGTTTGCTTGTGGTAATTCTCTTATGGGTATATGTGGTTTTTGCATGATGGCATTGAGTGTTGTGTGATGAGATTGTTTGGATTGGAAAAGTAGTGTAGAGAAAGAAAGGATTTGGAAGGTCATGGTCATAGTTTCTAGAATTTGTGCACCTTCCACCATGGGCCCTATCTTGGTTCTTGTCTTGTTACGGGTACTAGTTGCTAGTCAATGATAGTATGGTCTATAGCTCCAATGCAGCAAAGCTATCTTGTCTCTCCACCCACAACAACTTGTGCATGAATCTGCTGCCACTATTACTGGTTTGCTACGCTACCAAGCCAACGTCACCTTCACTAACTTTGATGCAAATTGGAGCAACTGCCTCATATTCAGAGGAAATGACCTGCCTCTTCCACCACTTTCATAGATTTATGTTAATTTAAAACATAAGGATGCCCAACTTGGAATTTACGCTAATATTTACAGATTAACATCGAGTTCTCTAATATCCAACCTATTATTCAAAGGTTTATTTTTTACCTTGTTGGGTATAAATAATGCATTTAAAATTTTTATGGGGGGTGTACTTTTTTTTTTGGTTTTATGGGAGGCATAGAGAGGGTTCTATTAGGAGAACCACACTAGATTTGAATTTTTGTTTTTGCACAAAATTGTGAAGTGTTGATGCTTTGTGGTAATTAATAACCAAAAATGTTTCAAAGTTGTGAAATTTTTGCACTGTGGAGACAATAGAATAGAGTCACAAATTAGGTGATGTTTCTTTTGTAATCTTCCTTATTTTTGATAAGTTTATTTAAATTCAATTTGGTTTAATTGATTGTATTCATTTTTGAACTTATTGTTAGAAGTTAAGATGAAATATTGTTGATTTTACTTATGGGTGATAACTGTAAGTGTGGTGTTCTCAATTAAATCTTTATCCAATCATTGTTTTATATCTTGATGATCTTTTGATTCTAAACTGTTCCTCCATGGGATATGACTTGCAAGTCAATCACAAATGAGGTGATAATCTCTAAGACAAAGGAAAGATAAATTTTAAAGGTATCCAACACTGAATTTTGCCTAGCTTGTCATATACCACCTTTAGTATGTTTTCTATTTTCTTGAGTATTTTACAATTTTTTCTATATTTTGCTTTATTTGAATTTGTCTTATGTTTCTTTATTTTTATTTATTGCCATTAGAACTTTGGTACCAACTACAAATGCTACTTGATGGTGGTTGGAAACTTCATTAATTATTGATTGTAAATTATTGGATTTCATTTTAGAATTTTGAAGTTTACTAATGGAACATTGATTCTTTTCATGATAACAGGTAGTGAGTCCACGTCTTTCATGACTCCACACAACTCTATGGTGTTTCCTTATTTTGGAAATATGAGGTCCCTTCTTAATAATAACTTATAATGAATTGGTGATCTTGGTGATTTCCAAACTTGAAACGAATTAACTGGATGAACAAGGGTGTGGCTTCAAGGGGATTTTTCACTTTTGTACTTGCCTTTCTTCTAGGGTTACATGAGTATTCTCATGGATTTCTCACCATTCCTCTATTGACCAATAAACAAGAAGCAATGTCTTTGCATGATGTGGTTCCCATTTGAAAAAATAATAATGGAAATTCAAAGCACATCCATTAGATGCAATAATGGAATACAAGCACAGGTTATGAGGTTGGAAAGACATGTTATCCATGCCTACAAGCACCTCTCTAACTAAGACTCTTTTCACTTTCTGCTTCTCTTTTCTTCTTTCTTTGGAATGGTGAGTGGTTTGTGGGGATGTTCTTATACCTTGGGGGTGGAATGGTGTAATTTTTTAATGCAAAGTCACTTAAAGTGGATGGTATTAATTTGGAATAAGGAAGGAAATTATTAGGTCATATTAATCACATCTTTCACAAGGGACTTCATGTGACCAACATGCAGGACTCCGTTCCATACTTGCTCTCTTATCCACCAATTATTTCCATATACCACCTCACTGCCTCTTTTTATGACAATATTGATGGGCTCATTTGATAAATGGTCAAAATTCTATGATGATTTCTTTGGTCATTCAATTTTTAATGATTCACAACCATTAATCATCCTTGGGATCAACGGACTCCTTGGTTTGAAGGCATGCAAGGGCATTAAGGGCATGAGTTTGCTATGAAAAGGACCCACTTGCATACTCCTTGGGTGGGATGGCTAAACTCCTTCTCACTTAGCCATTTTGCTTTCAAACCTTATGTTTTCCATTGTAATACATCTAGTTTTTGCATTCCTTAGCAAATCAATCTCCTATGAAATCTTCATTTGACACAAATTTCCAAGCCCTCTTCAAGCATTCATCATTATTCTAGTTTTTTCTGGCTTCATCTAGAATCCAAATTTATCTAAAAACTCTTTATTTTTATTTAGTTTTTAAATGTGAAAATTTTTTTTTTCGTCTACATTATCATAGCTTGATGCATCCCTACTAACACAACACAAAAATACTATAAATATGCATTGACACTTTGCACTTTTTCACATTTTCCTTCAAACACCAAGGGAGTTTTTGTTGTTTTCAGAGCCTAGAACCTTCCAGAGCTCATAATTTTCTAACTGCTTATCCAAATCTCCTTGTTCTTCATGCCTGCAACTACTAAAGATGAGTTTATGTTGTGGGGGACACAAACCAATGGTTTCTGATAGAAAAATTTTCAAAATTTTTCTAACTCCCACATGGTTTAATTAATAAAATAATATTAAATATCCAAATTTATCTAAGTTAAACCTTACCAACAAACTCTAGTAGTCATTACAATAAAATAATTCTAAAATAATCAATCTTCCATGATCACAACTTAGCCTAAGTGCAACTAGCTAAAGGGGATAAAGTATCAAAGTGTTATAAGTTGTACATAAAATGCTAATCCTTGGCTATGTTTGTGATCATAGATGATGCAAAAAAGAATACTAGGAGGAGAGTCATCTAGACCATGGGAGAAGTGTCCATGAGGGGGAAGGGGCTAGTAGCCACAACAGCCCCAGGAGGGAGAAGCAAAGACACATGCAGCAGGACCTCTTCGAGAGGAAAATTTAGTGGAATCTATCTATTAGATTTCCATAGCAAAAATAGGCCAATCTAAGTGAGACAAGGTGCCAAGTTCTAGACCAAACTTGGAGGTCACCTTGACCAAGGCTTGCTTAAGATAGATTTGTTGTAAGAAGGCCTAAAGTATGATTCTCTAGGAACTTAACTTTGGTTCCTTCTTGGACTGAGCATCAAAAGAGGTGAAAAGACAATTGCAAGCCTTTTCCATGAGGCCTATCCTCACTTCTAGTGGGGAGTGGTACATGGGAGAGATGTACCTTTTTTAGAATGATAGGCAAGCATATGCCAGAGTCAGAATCAAGGACATCAATGTGTCCTATTTGATTAAGGCCATGTTAGAGGTCCTCAGGTTGATTGAGTGGGGCAACTTTGGTTCAGATTTCAACATAGGTAGACCTAGACGTCAAGAAGGAGTGTATCGTGCTATAGAGTGGACTATAAGGAGTATGGTGCACTCACTAAGGTAGAGAGGGCTTACTTAAAGATTTTGGCCTACCACCTAAACCTAATGGTGAGGCTAAGAAAGATCACCACCTTCTTTGCTCGTGCATGTGAAAATCTAAGAAGAAAATTTCTAATAAATCTCCCATAGTTCCTCTTTCTAGAGATTGAGAAGAGATTTAAAGAGAATGAGCTTGGGAGGAAGACACTCATCCTCCCTTGCCTCATCAGAAAATTGTATAGAAGGAAAGGGATAGCCCATTATGCCAACAATGTGCTTCGTCATGTTGTTGTCGCATCCTAGTAGGAGATGATGAAAGATAAAGTGCCCACAAAATTGCAAGAAGAGGAGCAAGCATCACCACCACCACCTAATCAAGAAACAATGTCATAGGCTCATGTTATAATTGAGCATATGAAGAAGCTTCATAAGCAACTCCTGCAGCAGCAATAGGAGGTTCCAAGTGATGGAAAACCTTCAATCTAACGACAAGCTTTGAGCCATCTTAATGAAGTAACCTAAACAATAAGCTAGCTAGAGGAGACTACATCACTATTTTTTTCACAATGAATGCAGGTTCTTACAAGATCAAATTCAAGTTCTTGAGAGGTAATAGTATCCATCCCTAGATAGCAACAATTCCTAGATATCACTATCACAAAATTAGATCTCCCCTTTTCTGATGGAAGGATCACAATTATACTCCTTAGCACTTTTCCATTTTCTCAACTCACCTTCTTCTTTTACAACCTACTCAATCATGGTTTCTGTGTAAGCCTATAAATACCACATTTGGCACATAGGAAAAAGAGAGTAAGTAAGTGTAGAAGTAGAGCATTTTTTGTTCATTTTTTGTTCCTCTCAACTCCTTCCCCAGTGCATGCTTGCAGTGTGATGATTGTAATTGTATGGAACCTTTATTCGAGTGTGATGTACTTGGACACACACATGATTGGCAATAAAGATCGAGATTACTTCATCATTGCAGCATTCACTTAGTTTAATTGCTTAATTATTATTTTTATTTATTGCTTTCTTAATTAATATTTCTTTACCTTCCTTTACTATCCCTGTTATTAAACATGGAATGAGTACGACTTAATCACGATCATTTAAGTGTGACTACTTGGTATCCGAGTAATGTATTTAGGAGTGCTTAAGTAACATGTGCTTGGTAATCCCAGAAGTAGTACATGCGGTCCAAGATGTGTATATATGATTAAGGATGGATGCTCATCACACTTAGGCTAGCTTAGATTTTGCTTCTCATTTCCTATTAGCTTAAACAAGGTTATTTTCCATTATTTCTAGGAGTAGCACTAGTTAGGACCACATCATACACCTCACTCTATACTAAACCATACATGACAAAGAAAATACTAGTCTAGCTGGGAAGATAGTGAATTGTGATCAACATGTAACTATCTAAATACCACAACTAGTTCTTCTACGGAGTTTGACCAGATTGTGTGTGAATGCTCGTATTTGTATGGTTGAGTGTAGGGGCACCTAGCCACTCATCATTAGCAAAACTTGAAGCCAAGGTGGAGCAAAATAAAAATGAAAATAATCTTGAAGGAATAGAGACAAAGATAAAATCTATAATCACAAAATCTTTGAAAGAGTAAGAAGAAAACAGAGCAAAAGAAAAAATTTATGTTTTGTAGGTATCCTAAAGACAAAGGGTGAAAGTGAGGAAACTTTATTTAAGAAAGTTGGAAAACTTATAGAGTATATGCATATAGCTTCTCCAAAAATTTATAAAGTTTTTAATATTCTAGGTGAACCACGTGAAAGGCTCCAACATGTAATTGATGAGTTTCATAATGTAGAAGATAGAGTGCATGTTTGGTGACATTGAAGCCACATAAAGCAAACTAAGAATGTAAAAAATATTTGAATAAATGAGTATCTTACTCAAAAGAAACTTGCAAAAAGGTTTGAATAATGAAAAAAGATTAAGGTAGCTCATGAATAGGGTTTCGTAGCATACCTAAATGCAAACAACATGGTAGTCATTATAAATAAATAGTATTTCAAAAATTACTTAAAAAACATATAGGCCTTTTAAGATGTGGATTTCTTAACATTGATGGTGGAATTGTAAATAAAGTTATTTATTTAACTAGTATTAGCTTTTTTGATAACTTTGATATTTTTGGTTTTGTTAAAACTTGGAAAAATGTTGGTTTTGTAGATTTTGTAGTTCCTAGATTTATTAAATTTATTGCAAGGAATACAAAAGTAGGATGAAGAGGTAGACCTTCTAAGGGCATTACAGTGTTAGTGAGAAAATCTCTTGAAAATTGTGTGCTTTTAGAAAGCATTGATTATCATAAATAATATTGTTGGCTAAACATCTTATGTTAGTATGGTTGTGTGTTCCTTCCCCTATGTTATTTTTCTCCTAGAGATGCTACATTGTATGATTCTATAGAGCTATCTAGTAATCATCCTTTTCAATTCTTAGGTAAAGATATTATAGAATTTGTAGCAAAAGGCTTTGTATTTATTTGTGGAGATTTTAATGCAAGGATAGTTTCATAGCAAACAAAAATTATTCAATGGCAACATTATGTTGGTAGTTTAGATATTGTTGAAGATTACAACTAGATCTAACATTTTGCAGATGACACTATTAATAAGATGGAACAATCATTATTAGAATGGACAAAAATTTTTGATCTTCTGATTTATAATGGGGTTTCTAGATTTCTTTAATCTTCATCATTTATTTTCATAGAACCTCAAGATAACTCTTACATTGATTTGCTTTTATATTCTTATGAAGATATTAATTTTATCAAGGAGATGGAAATTGGAGAAGATTTAGTGGAGTCTTACCATCATCATGTTGAGTTTTGGTTGCAAATTCCAATTGTTTCTTAGATAACAAAAAATAAGAATAGAAAGAAATATTAGTACAGAATCACCCTAGTAGTTAAGAAAAAACATATGAATGCAACATATAATAAATGGGCTTTTGAAAGATGACATAAGGAGCTTAAATAAATTTTGCTTACTATAGCTAAGCAAGCTATGCATTCACAATGATAAGGTGTTTAGAAGACTTGGTTTGATGAGGACTGCATACAAGCTAGAAAAAAAATTAATAATGCAAATAAGAGTCACAAAAAAAGTTTAGTTAAGGCATATAAATGCTTGATTAGAACCAAGAGAAGGAAATTTATTAGGGAACAATGAGAATATTTTGCTCACATAATTAAAAAGAAACCTAGATAGTTTTGGCAATGCTTTTGTCATAAAGCTTCTTCATCGTTTAAAATTTTTTGAAGATATTTGTTCATTTTACAATAAGCTATTTATAAGACATGATGATAATTCTACTACTATTGTATTACAAGAACTTCTCCAATTTACTCTTAAGGAAGTTAAAAAGGGTGTTAAAAAGGTAGCATCTTAAAAAGCTATATATTCAGATAGTTTATATGTAAAATTATTAAAGTGAGCAAGGTCTGTTGTTCATAGAGGAAAATGGTACACATTAAATTCAACAATGGAACAAGGTTTAAATCAACATTGAAAAATTTGTAAAGCTATATTCAGAAATGGCACTAATGATGAGCGATGGAGTAATATAACACCCAACCATACAAGTCACAAGTGTTTCACGTGTGACCAGATTGTAATCCATGGATGAGGCAATGTGATTATGCTAGTAATTGGTTTAAGTTCATGATCATCATCTTCCCACATGGAGCTTAGTGAAATTAGACTATATGGTTTAGCTCTTCGTGAGGTATGAGATAAGTGATGTTGTTTGAGCCATTTGGCTCCTAGCATACATGATGAATATAAAGGTGAATTCTAAACTAAGTAAAACAAATAATAATTCTAGTCTTGCCTAGTGTGATGAGTATCCATTCCTAATCTTTTGTACATATCTTGGGCTTTGTGTAACTGCCACTAGGATACCAAGTGTACCACTACTAGGTGTACCAAGTGATAGCATTATTAGGTTACCAAGAAATTACACTTAGGTGCTCAAGATTAGTCATACTCATTCCACTTAATATGAACATGAAAAAGTAAAGTGCTTTAGAAAAGTAAATCATTAAGCTAGGAAATAGTAAAAAAATTATTCTAAGTGTAATAGTAAATCTAAGAGAATGTTGCAATAGTGAAAAATAGCTTGACCTTTATTTCTAGTCACACATATGTCCAAGTACAAAATGTTCGAATAAAGATGTTTTTCATTAGTTCACACTACACTGCAGGCATTCACACTTCTAGTTGCTAAGTCTAAATTTACAGAAACAAACTCAAATAGTTTCGGTAAGTGATGAGTGACAAGGTACCCCTACACTCAACCATACGAATATAAGCATTACACGCGCGATCTGGTTGAACTCCGTAGACTAAGTGCCTACACGCCTTATGGAACACTTAAGGTTAATCATTCATTGTCTTCCCAGACTTACTTGTATTTGTCACGGTTGTATGGTTAAGTAAGTCTGAGGTATGTGATTTTTATATCTTTTCTGTTTTATCTCCTATGTTGATAAGGTGAAGGGTGAAGAGGCTAAGTAACTAATTTTAACTAACTAAGTCTTAGTTAACCTAGCATTAGTATCCGTTCCCACTTACCTTTCACACCCTGAACCAATGCAACCTTGGTTACCAAATGCTTTTCGTTACTAGGATCACCAAGCATAATGCACGTGCTCGAAGCAGTCGTACTGAATGCACTTAACTATGAGAGAAGGGTTGAGAAAGATTTAATGACTAATAAAGCATATAAATAATTAATAGTAAATAACAATAAGTAAAATCCTATTTAGCCTATTCCATGCACTGCAAGGTTTATCCAAGAAGTTCGTCTTTATTTCCGTATACAAACCGGTGTTCAGGTACAATATTTGCTCGAATAAAGATCCGTTCACTTTGGAGCTCCTACTGCGGGCACATGGAAATTATTCTATCTCTGGAGAGGTAAAACTGCTAGAGTTTTGCTATGGTCTAGGCTTAGAATTCAAAACAAGGGAGAGCCGCCTCTTATTTATACATTTGGCGGCGCACTACGATATCGCATACACGATATCATGGCCCATGTGATATCGTATCCCATCATACCCCCATGACTGAATAAAAACTCATCCTTGAGTTCCTTACAAAATATTGGAATGGTATGGGATTATTGACTCAAATGGAACTAATGGTGAATGGGATGATATGTGAATGGATCATCATTACAAGATAAGACAAAACTGGTGTTCACGATAACTAGAGTGAACACTTTATACATTTGACATCAGGCCTCATTTGACAGCTGAGAAAGAGAGAGAGAGAAAGAAGTTTTTCTACTGCCAATGCCAAGATTACGCCTTTTATTGTCTATCCGTAAGCACGCCATCCATCTCGTTCCTTGCATAGCTGCTTTAGTACCGCTCCATTCAAAGTGTTTCTTCCAGATCCAATCCGTTGTTGCATGATTGCCATTTGCACACACAACACAGTCTTTATATTAGCAAGGGTAAATGAATCATAATGCATCAACCAAAATATACACTAATGATACAACCGACAATGAGGTGAACAATGGAGAGAAGGATGGAGAGAAGAGAATGGAATGGAATCCCAAGAATAAGATGGTGTACAGCCCCTTGTGTAGTTAATGATTAATGTGACTTAGTAGATCCCATTCCAGGTCCAACCTCAAACAAACCACATCCAGTGACTTCGCATTAATGCATTAGGCCAATCCATCATCTTGAAGTAACAAGAAGGCCTTCCCAAAGAGCCGCCATCATTCCGACGAAACGAAGAAGAAGAGAATGGGAAGTGAGAAGGGCCTTAGTTAGAGGGAACATTTTTATTTTAGTTTCATAACCAGTGCTTGTAGGCCAAATGATTATTTCGTCTAAGGGGTGTGCTTTGAATTCTCACTTTCTCTCTTTTTTTTATGTGTTTATGCGTGAGAACCACACCATGCAAAGACTTTGTTATTTTTATTAGCTCAGCTTCCTAATAATTGGGTAACATCAAAATGGTAAGAAAAATCAAGAATAAAACATCTAAGAACCCAAGAGAATGGCCAACACAAATGCATCAAGTTCCCTTGAAGTCACACCCTTTTCAATCCTTGAGTCCTTCCTTAGTTTGAGAAATGCCCAGTCACCGATTCGTTGATAGTTCTTATTTAGAAAGGGATT
Organism: Gnetum montanum; assembly: GCA_015680685.1. Lineage (NCBI taxonomy): Eukaryota > Viridiplantae > Streptophyta > Gnetopsida > Gnetales > Gnetaceae > Gnetum > Gnetum montanum. The sequence continues at coordinate 565,807 of MNCI01006084.1, read as the reverse complement.
GTACATTTCCAAGCCAAGAGAGACCATAGAACTGGTGGATGTATGGATAAAGTGGATTCATTGCTTGTCATATCAAAAGAACCATACCTTAGTATCAACATCATAACTTAAAGGTAAAAACCAAACATTAGCAATCAATAGGAAAATAGTTCATACCATCATGAAGAACACTTATTAAATGAAAAACTTGACAAGATGGATAACACACACATGAAATGAAAAAGTATGAAGATGTTGTAAAAAAAAAAGAAAAGTTAAAGAAATTTTTAAAACAAAAATATGTAAAACAAAAACGTGTAAAACAAAAAGGTGTAAAACAAAAATGTGTAAAAAAAACGTGTAAAACAAAAAGGTGTAAAATAAAATTGTGTAAAAAAAAACTTAAAAAGAATTGAGGGCTCCGAATGATCAGCATAGGTGGCCATCTCCCCCATGACTAAATAGAAAGGGAGAGATCCAAAATAATGAATGCCTATTTGAATTTCTCAGAAGCATCCAACTTCTCCCGATTGATGTTTTCAGGTTAAGGGGTGAAAGTTGGCGACGCTCATATTCCAATGTATCTATGCTTTCGTTATGGGCATGAGTTGTTCCCCTAGTTTGTTCCATGCATGTTGGTTGGTTGCTCTTTCGATTAGCAGTCAACCATAGGGTGTCCACTTGTTGTGTGGTTGCTACATACAGGAACATTTGTATCAGAGTTTCTAGGGCATATCGGTTGCATGTAGGAGATGTTGAACATTCCTCCATGTCATCACTCGATGAGTCACTGTATGTGATGCATGGAAATTTCTTCTTCTTGATCTTTCCATAAATGTTTACCTTAGATATTTCCAAGGAAAGATCACGAATTCCTAGGCATGCGTCTATTGTACTTAGCCATGCCCTTCCCATTATAATTCAGAAGTCCCCTTTGTTGCTGTTGACTTCTATCACCAGGAAATTGGCTAGGTATGACCAACCACACACAGTGGTAATGATGTCCTCCACCAATCCCAAAGGAATGGTGATGGACTGGTCAGCGAGCTCTAGTTGAATATTGCCCTTATTTAGTGGAGGCAGGTTCGAGGCTTTATACATTTCTCGTGATATTAAGTTGACTCCAGAACCTGAGTCAAGAAGAGCCTTATGAGGTTCATTCCCAGTGACTTGGAGGTATATTAAGGGACTTCCAGGGTCGAATAGTTTCCTGGGAAGGTGACCTACCTTGATCCAGTCAGTAACAGTATGTATTAACATAACTGTATGCATTGAGCTTTGTTGTTGGTTTGAAGGGAGCTTTGAAGCCTTATGTGTTGGAGGAGCGTACATAGACTCAACTGCTTATGGTTGTGAGAGCTTGTTTGGGCTTTTGGTTCTAAAGAAAGGTCTTCTCTTCTTGTGGTTATCAGAACCAGTAGTGGGTTGAAGGTTTACAGCTCTCATAGCATTACATTGCTGTGGTTGAGTGGGGAGTTCCCCTTGCATTGTTGGAGCGGGTGGTATGGGAACTACTGGTGGAAGAGCGGTGGATGGATTCGGAGGATGGTATATCTGTGGTGTGTCTCCCAGAGGAGAAGGAGTCCTTCTAAAATACTCTTGAACTTGGTAGTGATGTTGTGGGGTTATGTGACCCATAGAGTCACTTAGAGAAACCTGTTGTTGCACATAGTAGCCATATGGGTTTGGTTGCTGGTAAGGGTATTATTGTCTAGGCGGTGGCATCCCCCATGACTGTGGGTGTTGCCACTGCTGGTGTTTCCTGATAGGTTGTGGCAGAGTTCCACTTGGATAATATGTTAATGGTTGGTGGAACTTCCTCGGGTTACCTTGGGAATAAGGTAACCTATAGGGTGCCTGCCATTTGTTAAGTCTTGGGTTGAGTGCATACACCCCAGACTCTTGTAGATGTGAGATTATTGTGCAACATCCCTTAGGCTGGTCATATTGGAAGATTTCACATCCACCGTCATTGTCTATGTCCAAATCCACAACCTCATTGGCAATAGTTATTTTCCCCTTACCCTTGTCACATGCATGATCTGAATCTCTCCACTTTTTCTTATTGTGGTCCTACTTCGTTCCTTAGACTCCTCTACGAATTTTAAAATAGTTTCAAACCTATTGTCTATGGAGTCCCACATTTGATCTACCTTAGCTGACACTTCCGTTGTTAGCTTTTAAAGCGGCAAGGTTTTTCTATTCACCAACTCTTTGAGTTGTGACTCATCCTCTTCATCGTAGAATCTCACTCCCTTCTTTTGGAGGGAAGGATCGCGGTTGTACTCTTTTGCGCTTTCTCTTTTCCATAGCTCCCCTTCTTCTTTAGCTACTTACTCCAACAATTGATGAACTTCATGGGATCTAAGTTCAGATAGTCTCCCTTGGGCATAAGTCCCAAGGGTTCTCCTAGATTCATGTCTTAGCCGATTTACGAGGTGGCAGAGTTGATCCCATTATGCGTAACCATGGCCCGGGCAACGATGTAGTAATGCATAATATCGGCCCATGGTAGCATCCAAGGGTACGTGATTACCCTGCTTCCATCCTTGGATCTGCTTACGCAAGTTAGACACTCTAGAGTACATTTGGTATTTATTGTTGAACAATTCTAACATCGTACTCCACCTCCTAATGGTTTCCAGCTCTAAAGACTGGTACCAGCTTTCTGATTCCTTTACGAGTGTCCTAGAAAAAAACTTTAATTTCTGCCACTCGTTTTCAATATTTTGCAAGGTGCAGGCATCGTGGAATGCCTGTAAATGATTTTACAGATTAGCGTTGTATCCCCCTTCAAAGCGTGGGATATTGTTCATATTTAGTCTCTTGATCCAACTGTCCTTTTGATGCCTTGTAGGTATTCTCACTACCTCCGTAATATCTAACATACTCTGGGTGGCAAGTAGGGGTTCATCATGATCATCTCTCTCATGACGTCTATGATGCTTATGTGGTTCCCTAGTTTTCCTTCTACCATGCCTAGACCCTCTAGACTGCCCTCGTCCTCTCTCTCGACTCTCTTGTCGAGGTCTCTCATTTCGCTTACCCTTATCCTCATTGTTATGCTCTTTATGACTACGCCTTGATGTGGAAGGAGAGGGTGAATGGTGTGATGAAGGGGAAGAAGAAGGAGAACCATCACCATGAAGATGTTTCTTAGCTTCTCTTCAATGGCTATGGCCCTGATCGTGATGACGATCCAAGTGCCCATCCTTGTCATGTGTTTTTGTTCCCTTGGTGAACAGTTGGTGTTCATGGGGATCAGAACCAGGGTTGTGTATCATGGAGCATAGGTTCTGATACCCCACCTCCTCACTATTATTAGGAGGAGGAACATATTTCGATAGAGAACCTATTATAAGGGGTTCACCATCTCCAATTTCTCTTAGGACATGCAGGACCCCTTTGCCCTTCAACAATGTATGGTGGCTCTCCTACCTCGAGTCCCTTAGATGTTGCGCTATTGTGGGATGGTAATCCCTTATGTCTTAATCTTCTACAACGTATTCAGCGTATAATTCCTTCATGCCTATCTGTGCCGGAGCACGGAGAAGCATGTTAGGGACTGCCTGATCTGGAGGTAATACTATGTTACCTTGCAAGTCTCTCCAGCACAGTTGTTCATCCTGATGGAGGATAAAAGTAAAATTAGGTATATACTCATTATGATGAGTATATACCATCCTATATTGTTGAGGAACTGGCGGATTTCGGTTATTCATGTTAGACTACCGACTGTTTCTTGTATGATCCCTAGGTGGTGAAGTGCTCTTATGAGAAGAAGAAGAAGACAGTGTGTCTTATTCGGTGTGCTGATTAAGTATTATATAATTTTTTGTTTAATTAACCCTAAGGGTTCGTTTAGGCTCCTAAAGATGTGGATAATTTCCTATGTTCTACTTAGCGCACAAACAACTTAGTCCTTGGCAATGGCGCCAATGATGAGTGGTGAGGTACCCCTACACTCAACCATACAAATACGAGTGTTACACGTGCGATCTGGTCGAATTCCACAGACTAAGTGCCTACACACCTTATGGAACACTTAAGGTTGATCATTTGTTGTCTTCCTAGACTTACTTATATTTGTCACAGTTGTATGGTTAAGTAAGTCTGAGGTATGCGATTTTTATATCTTTTCTATTTTATCTCCTATGCTGATAAGGTGAAGGGTGAAGAGGCTAAGTAACTAATTTTAACTAACTAAATCTTAATTAACCTAGCATTAGTATCTGTTCCCACTTATTGTTCACACCCTGAACCAATGCAACCTTGGTTACCAAACGCTATTTGTTACTGGGATTACCAAGCGAAACGCACGTGCTCGAAGCAGTCGTACTGAGTGCACTTAACTATGAGAGAAGGGTTGAGAAAGATTTAATGACAAATAAAGCATATAAATAATTAATAGTAAATAAAAATAAGTAAAATCCTATTTAGCCTATTCCATGCACTGCAAGGTTTATCCAAGAAGTTCGTCTTTATTTCCGTACACAAACTTGTGTTTATTTACAATATTTGCTCGAAAAAAGATCCGTTCACTTTAGAGCTCCTACTACGAGCACATGGAAATTATTCTACCTCTGGAGAGGTAAAACTGCTAGATTTTCACTATGGTTTAGGCCTAGAATTTGAAACAAGGGAGAGCCGCCTCTTATTTATAGATTTGGCGGTGCACTACGATATCGCGTACATGATATCGTAGGGGAAGACGCGATATCGTGTACACGATATCACGGGGGATGCAATATTGCAGTGGACACGATATCGCATATGCGATATCATAGCCCATGTGATATCGCATCCCATTAGTAAGGGTGGATGAAATTATGTAAATGACCATGCACCTAAGTGTCATATTTATAGGTAGGCATGTGTTCCATGATATCAAATATCCAATGTCATAGTTTATGCTTCAATATTGGATACACGATATCACAACTCTGATATTAGATACTTGATATCACAACTAATAAAAATTCATCTTATCATTGCCCCACAACTGATTGAAAACTCATCCTTGAGTTAAAACAAAAATGAGGATAGAATTCCTTACAAAATTGGAAAGTATATTTACATGATTGATTAATTATATACATGACTCTTGAATGTCATAGTGGTGTTTAATAAAAATTAATACAAGACATGACATAACAATTTTGAAACAAAATAAACAAAAACTGGATGGAGCACGATGTAGCTTATGTAGTGCCTAGTGGTGGTGGTTCCTCCATTGGTTACTTTTCCTTCTCATGAGGCTTTTGAAATTTGTATCGATGTAGCAATGCCTGAAGTTTCTTTTCCTCTGTTCTAGGGTCATGCACCATCCATGCTTATTGTGCAATGTGTAATAGAGTTGGTACATCTTACGGACATGGCAACTATGGAAACATCTAATTGGCTTTGATGTACCATGCCACCAAATGCCTTCTCTCTTCCTTGAATGCCTTGGCCTTAGCTTGTAACTCATGATAATCAAACAATCTTTGGGCTAAGTTCACTGCAATGTCTTTCTATCCTTGGTAGCTAGCCTTTATTGCTTCTAACTTGGGGTTTGCCACCTGAGGTTTTTGTAAGGCACCTTTGCAATTTGCAAACTCCTTCTTGTACAATGTGTACGTGGTTGCCACTTGTTATTGTTGTTCATTCCTAGGCCTACCTACTATTAACATGGCCAAGTTAGCATAATGAAGGGTAGCTAATCCCATGTACTCTTTCAGGTCCTCTATTTGCAAGTCTTTATTCTTAACTTTTGCTTGATGGACATGGGTGTAACTATCCAAGATGGGTTGCTAGTTTGGACTCTATGTTGATATGGAATTAATTTTGGCCTTCACCATCTAGATCTCCTTTTCATTGATCTACTTATACATCCCCACCTAGTGATGGAAGTGTTCCTTAACCATTTCATCTTTCTTTACCTCATTCTACCATGTGCTTTTTTTAATGGCTAATTTCTAGAGGATAGCATGTACCTCCTTCATTGAGACGGTTTTGTTTTCTCATGCAAGATGGCTCATGTTATGGTTGACCCTCACCAATTTTTCTCTTAACTGGTGGATACTTTCCTCTAGGATGTTCTTCTATTTCTCCACAGTGATCAACTGCATATTATTTGCAATGACTTGCTTATTCTTTTCTTGTGCTAGGATGAGTGCCTTAGCATGTGCATACATTTGGGCTTCAACTATTGAGGCATTTCACAATGCTTTCTCCTTCTCATTCTTCATCTACTTGTTCTGCTCAATGAAGCAGTTCATCTATTATGTTTTGAATTACTCTAGTTGATTAGGTGTAATGAATTAAGTGGGATCTTTGCATTATGCTCTTTGGGCTATGAGCTATTTTTGTAATCTAAGGATTTCATTCTTTGTATGCTCTACCCTAGTCTCTACCATGATCAACTTATCCTAGTTGTAATAAGTTCAAACTGTACTATAGTGACATCACCTGGAATGTCAAAAAGAGTTATCATTACTTGCCTAGTCTACAATAGTTGATATAGCACATCTTCATGATTCGTAGGAGTCATTGAGGTTTTACCTAGCATTTGAGCATCTTTAGCTCTAGTTAAATCTATTAGTGATATAACATGTACATTAAAGGATTCTTTATTGTGATTTGTGATTACTTCTATAGCTCTCGCTACATATTGGTGCTGCATTACCATAACTATTGCTCCTTCTCTAGTTTCTAGCACCACTTGGAATGATGCAGTGTTCCTAGAGATCTATTGTAATCATTAGGGCTTTTCTTCTAATTGTAATGATATTTTTCCACTTACAAGATTTATGAAAACTATTATCTATATGGCAATATCAATTACTTTGTAGAGGTTTGCCTCATCATGTGTTCCCCAACTAATGATCTTTGCAATCTATTTCAAATGACTTATGGATGGTCTATAATCCTGTGGCAGCGGTGGAGCTTGCTGTTGCTCTTACTGCTAGCCACTAGATCCCACTTGCTGTTGTTGTTTGGTAGTTTGTATGGTTTCTCCAGAATCGGTTTGTTCCTTGCCCTAGTCTTTCCTAGGTGGTGCTAGCTTGAGCAATTCATAAAAGGCATGTTGGGCCTTCTTGGGAATGTCATTGATGTACCTCAAGATTCCAGCATGTTTACATAGCTTCTTGATAAGGCAAGAGAATGGAAGTGTTGGCTTCCCTAGCTTCTTTTCTTCAAACCAACTCTGGATCTCTATGAAATAGAGTTGTGCAAGGTTTGCATCACATTTTTTCATCAAAATTATACTTCCTTTGGCTGCATAGGTGGATAATCTATTTAATCCTTTTGTTGGGAAGAAGTGATATGTGCCAATTTTGAAATAAATTCTTTCCTCTAGAGTTGGCTCATTGTATCCCTTTTCTAAACTCACTATATCCATTTTCTTCTTTTCCATATGCCCATTTCAATCACAATTTTCTAGTTTTGACATCTAATGTGATGGATAGATGTGCTACTTTTTCTTCTTCATTAGGTATGTTTGGAGCTTCATCTATCACCTTGACTAAGTATGAAACAGAGACTCCTTCGATGTTGACTGTAGTGCCTTCTTCTTTATTATGCCAAAGACTAGATACCATTTGATGCTATTTGAAAATGTGGGCCATAGTGGTGACGCTTGGAGTTGTGTCCTTACCACTTTCAAAACAAATTCTATGAATGGGACAAAGTTCATTTCCACAATTACTATGGTTTGAATTAACTTTTCTTAGATAGCTTGAAAGAAATTTGGTGGCAATGTGAGGTGTTGTTCTTGTACTTGTGGTTCCTCTACCTCTTCGCAAGCTAACTATTCAGTAGCAAGAGTTTCCTAATGAATGCTAAAGGATTAGGCTTCTTGCTCTGCATGTTCTAGGTCTTGTTCTTCTATTTAGCCTCTACCTTGACCTCTTGGTCTTTTATTTGCAGGCTATAAGGGTCCTCTGATTGGTCCTCTCTTTGGAGCTATCTACAATCATTAAGGATTTGAGAATTATTAGAATGTTTACTTTGATTTAGATAGCCTTTTCCCTTTCTCATATCCTTAATTAGATCAATTCTTAGCTCATTATGATTGCAGAGTTAGAAAACTTGTAAAAATAAAACCCCATTAAGCCTTTATAATTGTCCATTTTGTTCTTGTGTATGGGTCATAATGGTTAGCATGGCTCATTAAGGGAATTATTTAAGTATTTCTAGCTTGATCTTTATTATGAATTTTCAATTTTTTTCCTTCAGTCCTACCCTTAAAATACCCTTTGGGCATTGGGAAATTCTAAAAAATTAGCTAAGATCTTCCTTGCTAGCACCTCCCATGACTACGATGAGCACTCTAGGATCAAATGGATTCAAAAATCATGAAAATTAGAGTGATAATATGCCAGATATGTCTTGGGGAAGCTAGAAGGTCAGAGCACCTAACTTAAGAATAAAAATTACAAAAACTCTCTTAGATGCATAATGGAAAAATGAAAATTTTGCTAAGTGCCCCATGATATATATAGTTTTTGTGGACCTAATATCGAATATCTAATAATAGGGATTCAATATCAGAGGGGCCCTGATATCAAATGCCAAATATTAGATGAAAATTTTTCAATTTTCTCATGATTTTTGATTAATAAAAATGAGTTCTTGGGAATGTTTGAAAGGTATAAAATGTGTTCAAAGGGTCTTGGACTATGAATGATGCATATTTAGTAAAATTTTGGCATAGAAAATGTATAAAGAAGGAATTTCAAGTTATGGAAGTATGTAAATTGTTGATGAGACGAATGAGATGGGTAATGAATTCTTTTGTATAGAAAATGTTATGTGAGACAAAGTGAAGTTTTGATTACCATTTTTTGGTCTTGGAAGGTTCAAGATGATGTGGAATTATTGGACAAGTATAAGATACAACAGTTATACAAGTGGGTCCTCCCCAAAGTAGGCTCCAGCCTTTAATGCCCTTATATAACCATGCCTAAAAGTGTCCTTAGGCACTTAAGGAGTTGAATGTAACACATACATATTAAGCAAAACACACATGTTAGTACTACCAAATTAGGAAAATGACTCTATGTCACCCAAAACCACAAGTTATGATTATTCACATAGTGAGATGAAATGGATTTAGAAAGGATTACAAAAATTGGGATGTAATGTGTCTTACCATAGGCATAATGAATTCTTGTATTTTATTTGTGATTAAAGTAATGATTAGCCTTTTTGTCCAAGATTCAAACCAAGTCTAGACCACATTTCAGTGACATCACATTGTCTCATCTCTTAGAATTACAATTGTAAGACCACCATTATTGCTAGGAGTATTATCACTTGGCATATTGTCCAAGGAAGGAGTTTATTCATGGCACATTTTTTTATAATTTCTAAGAAGCTAGCTACCTTTAGGCACGGGTAATATGTCTTTCTAGTGAAACCCCCAAAAATTTATTCTATGCACAAGTTTTTATTTATTGCTTGTGTCAAACTTATTAGAGGACTACCTTCAGGCATGGGTAACATGTCTTTCCAGTGACATGGTAAGGCAGCACTTATTTTACTCGTACTCGCATTTTCATTAGATCTACAAGGATATAATAAAACTTAAACTACATGATAGAACTCATAGTAGCAATCCAAGAGAATCCACAAATCCCCTTAATGTCACATCCTTTACATTCCCACGTGGTTCTTCACTTTTCAATCCAAGCATAATGATCACAAGTTTATTCTTAGTTGTATGATTAAAAGGATATCATTAGAGCCATGGTAAGAACCTCTCATTGATGGAATGGATGAATGGATGGTGTGGCCTCAGTGTTCAAATAATTATTCTTTTATGACTTGATAACATAGAGAAATCTTCACTTTATTGGACTACATTTTGCCTTATTCTTAATGTGTTTTATTAGTAATCAAAATTTATAAAAATCAAATATGAAGAAGATAGTAAGAATTGGAAAAAGATGTAAAGAATGAAAACTCATTAAGGAATTGGAAAATGTTAAAGAATATAAAAAATTTAAGAAATGGAAAAGTATAAAAAATGATAAAATATCAAAGAATGTGAAAAGTATAAAAGGATGAAAAAAATTATATCAAAGAATGTAAAAAGATATATCAAAATATTAGAAATCAAACCTTCAATGTTAGTGGAAATATGAAGATAAGCATCACTCCTCCATCTTGATCAGAGTGTATTCCTAAGGCTGTACACCTTCTCTTGTAGCCCTATCATGATCTACACGTCTTCCCATCCAATAGAGAATAAACAACATACCTAAATGTAAAGCTAGAAAAATTTTTATCATTAAAAGAACTACAATTTCATGGTAAGTATTAAGGCACTTTGCAAGGAAAAATAAAATTAGGAAAAAAGGGAATGTAAAAAGAAAACATAAATGAGGAAGGAATAAATGTTGAACCTCTTATCCTTGATGATTTTTCCATTCTTCTTCAATGTCCTCATTTGCGACTTCACAAAAGAATCATAGAAAGGATTCATATCAGTGGTGATGAAAGACCTCCTTGAATTGACACCAACCCCTACCATCTTCAAATCTTCAATGGCCATGATAGGAAAATACTCCAACCAATGATAAGGATCCCTTAAAAAGAATTAAAAGGCACTTATTAATTCCAGAATCAAGATAAGGCATCTCCCCCATGATTGATCTCATGAGTGAGTGTTTAGAAGATGCTCCCTAGACCTCTTGGATCATACACTCTAGGCGGTTCACTTACCATTCTTATTGATTTAACTTTGGGCTTATCGTCCCACGTAATCTTGATGGTAATGGAATCATGATCATCTAATTTTTTGTTTTCCTTTTTGATGAAGTGCTAAATGGTTGATGTGTTGACTAGGCTGCGTATACAGGATCCCAAATACGTGGTAGCGTCGATGTGGCCCCATCGACGCATCCTTCCATGCACCGACGTGGCCCCGTTTACACGGGGCCTGTTTCAACCTATAAATAAGTGGGCTCCCGCCACACTTAGGTACCTTTTTGGAAGTTGTAGTGAAGCTCTTGTAGTTTGTTTTCATGAGAGTTAGAATATTTTCCAAGTGCCTGTAGTAGGTGTACAAAAGGTGTCCAACTCTTTATTCGAGCATTGATGTACCTAAGCCCATTGGTGTGAACAACAATAAAGATGAGCTTTTCAAGCATTCCTTGCAACAATTGGACTTACTCATTTAATGCATTTAATAGTTTAATATTTCTATGCTTTAATAGTTCATTAAGTTTCCATTGTTATTATTTTAATTGCTATTGCTCTTTTATAGTTTGTAGAAACCATAAGTACGACAATCTTGAACGTAAATCCAACACTTGGCAACCTAGCGACACTTAACATCTAGTAGCCCAGTAGTGGTTAGGGGATGCTCAGGATGTGCATGGAAGATGGGATCGAATACTTATGCTAGGAAAAGTTAAGATATAGATTAGGATAATTATAGATTACATAATATTTCATTCCTTACTTTCCATTCCAGGAATTAGACGCTAGAAGATAAAGTGAAAAAGCCTTAAAAATCAGTTGCCTCAATCTCACTTAACCATCGCAATCAGAACATCACAAGTGAGGTTGGGAAGATAATGACCATTCTAACAAAAGGTTTTACTAGTTAAGATCTGGTGTATGCAAAGTGCTTATAGTCTACGGAATTTGACTGAGTCGCGTGTGAACGCCTATGATTCGCATGGTTGGACGTAGGGGTACCTAGCCACTCATCATTGGCACCATTGCTAAGGACTGTTAGTCTTACATGCACCATTTAACCTTAGCAAAATTATCATTCATGTCATTGGAATGGACCCAAGATAGTAAAATTTATGCACGGTAGGTAGACTAAGTAAAAATTAAGGTACACTAATTAGTGGATGATCTAACATCCAACATGTCTTCTTCTCATAGGTGAGATAAATCTAACCCACCGGTGCCATAGGAATGTCGGGTGGTCTACACGCATCTAGATGAATATGTCCCTGACTTCACCTTAATCCTACATTAGGATTAACATTCATGATGGTGAGACATGGAAGGAAACATCATACTACCGCCTGATCTATTGGCTTCTGGAATGCTTTTTCACAATCTTGCCAGACTAGGCATCCAGGACCATGGTGTGGAGTATGTCATGGAGGACCATGACTACTGAGACTATCATTCCACTAAGGCCTAATGAATACGAGACCAGTAGTAGGTAGAACGGTATGAACACATGAAGGGGAAATAGTTTAGTAACCCCTTATTCTTGCAAGGGTTGCAGGACGATGGGGAGCCTATCTTTCATGATTCCCATTTAGCCAAACTTCCTCTAGGGAATCAAATCATTCAGTCCATCATCCAAAACAAGCAATCAAGTGCCTGGGACCCCCAAGAAGGTGGAGGGTCACGCAGGAGAGGTCACGGCACAAGAAAAGATGGGCAGGAAAATCGAGGTTGTCATCAAAGTAGAGGGGGACATCAACACAGGGGTGGTGGCGATTCCTCTCCTTCTTCTCTATCCTCTTGCTTTCCTCTACCTTCACCTAGTTTAGACTCTAATCATAACCATGGTAGAAAGGAGCAAGGTGATGGTGGTCGTAAGGACTGAAGGAAATGATGTGAAAGTGCATGACCAATCGCGCGAAGCTCACCACCATGAATGAAGAGGTAGCTGAAATCATCATAGACATCGTGGTCCTCAGCAGGATTATGACTCGAATGAACCATTGTTGGCTACTAGAAGCATGCTCCATATTATCAAGGTAGTTCAGATACCCAACAGGCACTTGAAGTATATTCGGATCAAATGCATTAGCATGAACAACATCCCCAGATTTGAAGGGGGATATAATTATGATCTGAAAACTCACCTGCAAGCATTTCATGATGCTTGGACCCTGCAGAACATCCACAATCATTGGAAAAAGATTAAGTTATTCCCTCACACACTCATCAAGGAAGAAGAAAGCTGGTATTGATCTTTGGAACTAGAATCAATTAGGAGATGGAGTATGATGTTGGAGATCTTCAACGATAAGTATCAAACCTACTCCAGAGTGGCGAATCTAAGATGTCAAATCCAAGGCTAGAAGCAAGGTAATCATGAACCCTTGGATGCAACCATGAGTAGATACTATTCATTATTACATTAGGGCCCTGGTCATGGCTACTCTTAGCAGGCATAGCTTCACCATATCATTGATAGGCTCTGCTTTGAAACTAGAAAGACCCTTGGCGTGTATACCTAGGGACGACTATCAGAACTGAGGGACCATCAACTGCAGCACCTCATTGAGAAAGTGGCTAAAGAAGAGGGGGAACTTAGAAAGAAGGAGAGTGTAGAGGAGTTTAATCAGGATCCCTCCATCAGAAAGAAGGAGGTCCGATTATGTGAAGATGAGGAGGAATCACCACTGGATGTAGCGGTGAACCAAAAAACCTTACCCCTACATAAATTTACCTCTGAAATATCGGCAAAGGTTGACAAGATGTGGGACTCTTTGGACAAAAAATTTCAAAGTGTTCTAAAAATCGTAGAGGAGTCTAGAAAGCAAGGTAATGATCGTAATCGGTGTAGGAAGAAGGAAGGTGAACGTGCCCATCATAAGGGTGAGGGCAAAGTTGTTGTAGCTGAACAGGTTGTAGACTCTGACACAGAGGAGGATGATGAATGTGACATATGCCAATAAAAATATCCTAAGGGGTGTTGTCCCACGATGTCACATCTACAAGAGTCTGGGGTGTATGCATTGAACCCTCGTTTGGCAAAGAGGCAAACACCCCGAAGGTTGCCTTACCCACAAGGCAATCCCAAGAAGTTTTGCCAATAGCAAGGATATTATCCAAGTGGAGTGCCACTGCAACCTTATGGATACTTTTAGCAATGGAAGCAACAACAAGCATGGGGGATGCCACCTCCAAGGTAGCAATACCCTTATTGACAGCCAGATCCCTATGGGTACTATGTTTAGCAACCAGTCTCTCCATGGGCCTCTTCCAGTCATGCAACCTTTCAGAATTACTAACACCCCCTGGAATATTTCTGACCACAATCTCCATCACCCAGGGGGGAAAGCCCACATCTTTACTATCCTCCATCACCCTCTCCTATCATCCTTACTCAATAGCATCCCACTTAGCTACCACCTGCTCCACCTATGCAGGTGGAAATCCCACCACAGCCACAGCAACGCAATGCTACAAGGGTTGTCAACCTATAACTGGCTCCTTAGCCGAGTGGACTAAAAGCCAAGCCATGAAAACATCCCTTATTTTGGCCCAATAACTTAAGCACACCCTCACACACACCTGTGGCTAGTGCCTCTAAACCTCAAACCGCCTCCACTGTTCTACCCTTTGAGCATCCTTCAAAGTAAATGCCCTCCAACCTACAAACGGTCATGCTCACACACGTAGTGACCGACTCGATAAAGGTAGGCCATCTTTCCCAAAAATTAACTGATCCAAGGAGGCCCCTCATATATCTTCAGGTGGCAGGAAATGAGCCATGTAAAGCCCTTCTAGATTTGAGGTCAGGAGTAAATTTGATTTTACATGACATGGACAAGAATTGGAACCTACCCTTGTTACAGAAGAGCAACATTCAGCTCGAACTAATAGACTAATCCATCACTGTTCCCTTGGGATTGGTGGAGGACATTGTGACCACCATTTGTGGGTGGTCCTATCCTGCTGATTTCCTTGTCATCTGTGTTGAGAATTGAAAGGGGATCTTTCCAATCATAATGGGAAGATCTTGGCTAAGCATAGTGGATGCAAGACTAGGACTCCAAGATCTTTCCCTTGAAATTTCAAAGGAAAATCCTTTTGGGAAGATCGAGAAGAAGCGCATTCCATGCATCACATATAGTGACTCCAAGTACAATTGTGTGTAGTAGTTGTGGTCTGCTAAGTAGACATTTATCCAAGAATGCAATTGGTGTACCAAGGAATCTCAAGTCCAACAATGCCTATACACAGCAGCCACAACTCAAGAAGGCACCCAGTGGCTGACCGCTGATCCTGCTAGTAGCACTTTGTGCATGGAACCATCTAAGGAGCTTGTACGAGCCTACATAGAAAGCATGGATCATTTGGAAGAGGTTCATCAACAAGTATCCACTGTTGATGACCATGATGATTATGGAAAGTTGCAAATCCCTGAAAGTTTCAAACAAGAGCCCTTAGAACTCAAACCCTTACTGACCCACCTAGAATATGCATTTTTGCAAAATGGAAAACTGGTGATTATCAATGCCACCCTTGCTCCTAAACAGAAGAAGAAATTGCTGAAGGTGATGAACAAATGGGAAGATGCTTTTACATGGTCATATCTTGAGTTAACGGGAGTGGATCCCAGGGTTTGCCAGCATTGGATTTATATCGATCCCTCCATGAAGCCACGAAGACAACCACAAAGACGATTAAACCCCAAATTGAAGCAGTCAATCAAAGATTAAATCAAGCAGTTGCTAAAAGCAAGGTTCATCTACTCTATTTTCAATAGCAAATGGCTCAGTCCACTCATTATTGTGCCAAAGAAGGATGGCAAATGGAGGGTCTGTATAGATTTCCAATTACTCAACATAGCTACCTTCAAAGATCACTTCCCGCTCCCATTTGTGGACCAGTCTTGAATACCATTACGGGGCATCATTATTTTTTGGATGGTTATAGTGGCTATAACCAAATCCAAATTGCACCAGAGGACTAGGCCAAGACAACCTTCACAAGTCCCTGGGGGACTTTTGAATACAAAAAGATGCCTTTTGGCCTATGTAATGCACCTGCGACTTTCCAACGCCGTGTCCTCAGCATCTTCCAGCAGCAAATTGGCAATGGGGTAGAAGTCTTCATGGATGACTTCTCTACCTATGGGGCCACGTTTGATCAAGCCTTGGACCGCCTTGAGCAAGTTCTAAAAAGATGTGTGGACACTAACCTATGGCTTAACTGGCAAAATAGCCACTTAATGGTCCAGGAGGGCATTGTGCTAGAGCACCGTATTTCACAGATAAGGATTAGCGTGGATCCTAATAAAATCAGGATCATCCAAGGAATTACCCAACAACTAAGCACTATAAAAGATGTTCGGTCATTCCTTGGCCACATTGGTTATTACCGGTGCTTCATCGAAAATTTCTCAAAAATAGCCAAGCCATTGGTGGAACTCACAAAGAAAGATGCTTCGTTCGTTTGGACCAGGGAATGTGAATCCGCATTCCAAATGCTTAAATAGAAAATCATAGAGACTCCAGTTCTACGGGCACCTGATTGATCCAGACCTTACCACATCATGATGGATGCATCCAACTATGCATTGGGACCATGCTTACATAGTGTGATGATCAAAAATGTCCATACGATATTCATTGTGCAAGCCGTAGCATTGTGGGTGCCCAGCTTAATTACACCACCACCAAAAAGGAGTTGATGGTAGTGGTGTTCGCCTTGGAAAACTTTTGACACTATGTGCTTGAGTACAAGGTGTTCATGCATATTGACCATAGTGCCATCTGGTTCCTGATGAACAAACCAATGGTGAGCCCCCGTATCATACGATGGTTGGCGATTCTTCAAGAATTTGACCTCACTATGATAGATCAGAAGGGAACTAAGAATGTAGTTGCTAACCACTTGTCTCGGTTGTGATGGGATGACAGAGAAGAGGAGGAGCCCCTCTCCGACCAATTCCCAGATGAACTTCTCTTCGCAGGAGCGGTCGATCCGCAAGTGCCCAAGGAATCACCTTAGTTTAGCCACATCCTCACTTATCTCACAACTCAGGAATAGCTAAAGGAGTGGAACCATCAGTAGAAACAACAATTTCTCCATAAGGCCAAGTGCTTCATGGAAATTAATGGCCACCTGTATAAGGTGTGTGTAGATGGCCTAGTTCGATGGTGTGTCCCTGATGATGATACACTGCGCATCCCCCAAGATGCTCATGAGGGCCCTTGTGGGGGTCACTATGCTAGATGATGCATGACCATTAAGATCATTCTTGCAGGATATTACTGGCCTATAATTTTCAGGGATGCACAATGGTTCGCCTGCTCCTGTGAATGATGTTAGAGAGATGGTGGGATGACTGCACGATTGGAGGGACCTCAATAGTGGATCCAACCACTGGAGCCCTTCAACATCTAGGGCATTGACTTCATGGGTCCCATCACACCCCTATCCAATGGGAAGGCGTATATCATCGTCATTGTGGACTATTGCACAAAGTGGGCGAAGGCAGCAACCATCGTCGACTGTTCCTCAAACACCGCCACATGATTTTTCAAACAACAAATCGTCAATAGGTTTGGAGTGCCATGTGCACTCATCTTAGACAATGGGACACATTTCACAGGCGTCACTTTTCATAAACTCATGTAAGACTTGGGGGTTACCCATAAATTTACAACACCCTATCACCCCCAAGCCAATGGGTAGGTCGAAGTCACCAATAGGCAGATCACCAAAATCCTCACTTGAATCATCAGTAAATATAGGAGGGACTGGAGCACCAAACTTAACGATGCCCTCTAGGCCTATCACTCTACTTGGAAACTTCCTATATGTTACTCTCCCTATGAGTTAGTGTACGGTAAGCTACCGAAACTTCCAATCTAGGCAGAACTCCAGACACTATCCACAGCTAGTGACTTAGGTCTTGACCTACCGCTAGCACAACGCAAACGACTTATCAACCTAAGTGTGCTAGATGAGAATTGATTAGTGGCCCTGTCTTCAAATGAGATCCACAAGGCCTATAATAAAAAATTTCATGATCTTAGGATTCAGAAGGTAACATTTCAACGTGGAGATAAGGTGCTTTATTGGAACCCCACACGCATACCACAACCGACCAAGTTTCAAACACTGTGGGAGGGACCGTACATTGTCTCTAAAACCTTCCCATTTGGGGCCTTGCTTACATACAAACCTGAGAACCCCACTAGAACGTAGTTGGTCAATTGTCAATAATTAAAACCTTTCTATGAACTCTACCTAACCAGTGCTACCGCCTCATCGTCACCGGGATAGTCTCATTCCATTTTTTGCATCTCCTCCTTTCCACCTAGTCATGGGGAGACCGTCCTCCATGCTAATCCATCCTACCAAGCTCCCCATTATTTTTGAAATTTTTTGTCTTACACTTTTTTGTTTTTTAACATCGTTCATATGTTTGAAAATTCTTACTAACTTTTCCCTTCTTTAATTAATTTTCCATTTCTTTGTCAATTATTTATGCATGTGTGTGTGTTTAATTTTCAATTGGTTGCTAATAAGTCATCTTATTGTCATCAGGTGTCTGGTGCAGATGATTTTCGTTGTGATGGGTCACGTGAAATAGTCCACCTAGTTTATCTCACTCTCACCCTCGCATTGTTGTCCTTGGACTTTATGTTTATTTTCATCTCATAAAATTAGCAGTGAGTCCATGTCATCCACCCATTCATCCACTCCATGGTTTTCCTTCCATTGGAAACATGCAATCCCTTCACTTAAAAACATTTTAATTAATGTGTGACTTGTGTAGTTCCTAGACTTAGAGATGATCCAATGGTTTGAATCGAGTGTGACTTCAAGGGGAATGCAACATTCATCATCCTCTTTTGTCCCCTGGGTTGCCAGTGTGTCCTTCCAGATTTATTACCACTCCACGTTCTTCTCTACAAGGAAGCTCCTGGGCACTTTAACCTTGCATGGTGTGGTCCTCATCACAAAAATTCAAAAAAAAAAAAAAAAACAAACATGAGGATTCAAAGCACATCCCTTGGTCGAATGCATGCAACCAAGCATGGGTCTTTGCATGGTGTGGTTCCCATGAAATAACAAGAAAATGAAAAATAAAATCATAACTATGTGGGAATTCAAAGCACACCCCTTAGACCACCTCTCACGGGCCACCCAAACTAGTTATGAGACTCACTATGTTCCCTCTAACTTAGTCCCCTTTCACTTCATTCCTCTCATGCTTGTTGGAGTGGTGGTTTTCTGTGGGTGCACTCTAATACTTGGAGGATGGACGAGGCTTCACCTGTTGCTACGATGTCATTGTATGTGGATGGTTTTGGGTCTAAACTTAGGAAAGGTCCTACCGGGTCACTTAACCACAACTTCACGTTGGGTTTCATGTGACCGATGATCGAAATTCTAATTCTTTGGTCTCTCTCTTCACCCATTTCTCTCCATAACTCACCTCACTGCCCATCTTATGTTTTAAAATTTTGTTGTGATTTCCATGAGCTCCTCATGCCTTGGCAGGTTCTCATGGATGGGAGTATTAACTTGCGGTTACCATTTCTTGGCCCCAGGGCCCACGAACTCTGGTGTTGAGGATATGCAAGGGCTACTAAGGCTACCGCCTGCTATGGGGAGGACCCACTTGCATACTCCTGGTCTCATTTGTTAGCTTCCCATACTTTTGATTTCATTGGTCGATTATTTTCATGATATCCATCGCTTGACTTCTTTTTCGCAGAGTTCTTTTTCCCCACGTTCTCTTACCTTTGACTCTTTTTCTAGTCTAGTTTACCTTCCTCTTGTCCTCAGCCATGTTCCCAATCTCTCATGCTCTTCAACCATCCAAATTTTATTTTTTAAATTCATTCTTTTTGGGTTTTTTCTGGGCTAGTCAATGGGTGTGACCCCTTGCGTATACGGGGCCCTGTATATGCAAACCCCTGCGTATACACGACCACATATACACGGCCTTGTCGATGCAGCACACAAATAATATATATACCCCCATTGTGCATAACACTTATCTCATTCTGCAAACAAATTGGGGGGATATTTTTCATTTTTTTTGCCTCAACTCTTCTTCCAAGCACTTACATTATCCACCGCATGTCCTAACTTATNCCTCTTATGCACCTGGAGCTATGCTCTCAATTGTGGGGGGTGAGGCCTATTAGAAATTAATTAATTCATTAATTCATTAATTGAATAAGACTTCACACCTCTTAAGGGAAGGAACGTAAATAATAGTTTAAACTCCAACTTATCCTTTATTGTTTTTGGTTCTAACCCATCAACTAATACTCCGGGGGAATTAATGGGATGCCTGTGCTAGTACCATACCTTAGTCAAACTGAGAAGGTGTATGAGGGCCATTTTGAGCAGCTTGTGCATAATCTAATTAGTGGTTATGGTTGATTGCAGATGGCACCGAAACTAAGACATCCAAGGGGAGAAGGACCATCACAGCCTAGGGACAAGCATCCACGAACGGGAAGGGGACGAGGCATGCAGCACCTAGAGCATGCGGAGGGCTCTCATGCAACCAGCCCCCTCTATGAAGGACCTGATGTGGAATCTATCCATCATATTCCTGAAGAGGAGATTCCTAACGAGCAATCGCAAGGGGATGAAACTCTGGGAATAGCGCCATGGCTTAAGGTCATCTTGACCCTAGCATGTCTTAATGCTATCAAGTCGCAAGAAGTGCAATGAATGGTCCTACAAGAGTTAAACTTTGGACCATTTCTCAAGAATGCACCAGAAGATGTGAAGCTTCAATTGCAAAATTCTCCTATGTGGCCAATCATCACAACCAGTGGTGAATGGTACTTAGGAGAGACCTATCTCTTCTGGACAAATCGGCAAATGGGGTTTAGAGTAAGAATTAAGGACATCTATGTCTCTTACTTTGCGGAAGCAATCACGTAAGCTTTGGGGTTTCCAGAGACCAGAGCAGATGTGGTAGAGATCCTGAAGCAAGTTGACCCCGAGGTAAAAGGGGAGTGGATCAGGTGGTGCTATGGGGTGGATCACAAATATTTCGGCACTCTAACCACCATGGAGAGAGTGTATTCAAAGATTGTGTCTTACCACCTGAACCCAACGGTGAGACCTAGTAAAATCACTGCCTTCTTTGCTCATGCATGTGTCGCCTTAAGTGGAAAATTCCCAATGAGCCTTCCACAATTGTTATTCTTGGAAATTGAAAAGAGGTTCATTGAAAGTGAATGTGGAAGGCAGGCTCTCCCCTTTCCCTGACTAATTAGAAAGTTATGCAAACAAGCAGGGATAGCATGGTATGCCAACGATACACTACCACATGCCCTGATTTCCTCATGGAGGGAAATGATGAAGGATAGGACTCTTGCCACCACACAAACCGAGGAGGATTAGCAACCACCTCCACCACCTATGCAAACAACGAGGTTGGGTTCACAAACCATCGTAGAACACAGACGCGAAATCTAGCAATCACTCTTAAGCCAACAAGAGCAATTTGGAAGGACAAGTGGAGGAGAAGACCCTTTGGTCTATCACCCTACAATGAGCCATATGGAGCAGGTGGCTTGCTTAGTGAGTCTGCTAGAAAGAGCAGGGCTGATGTTCTCTATTGCCCGAATGCAAGTACCTGCGAGAACTGATGCTAGTGTTCGGGAGGTAATGGTATCCACACAATAGTTATTTCCTGAAATTTCAGGAAATGCCACTACTTTCTCAGTACGCTTGGAAGATGGAAAGGGGGCGATAGTCCTGGTGATGCAACCCCAGGGACAGGAGGTTGTAGCTGAATTGGTTCCTGACATGATTGCTACGGCCCTCAACACATCGACAGCACCTATACCAGACGTACATGGACTCGAAGATGTATAGGCATCCACTGGGACTTCACATAGCAGAATCGATGTAGCCCAACATGAAGAACTATTGGACCAACTAGTGGGAACTAGGCAACTACTTCTGGATGTCTTCAACCTTCCGGACAACATCACTGCAACCCAATCAGAGCTACTCTCGGCAAGGGGTAAGAGCCTTATCTTGGAAGGGCACCTTGAAGCTACTCAAGCTAATTGTTAGTGCTTGGCAATAGAAGTTGCTTAATTAAGAATCCAACTTGCCGATCCAGCTCTCCTCAACCGTGAGCTCACTAGAGATGAAGCTTTTCAATAGCTTCAAATCAAACTTCAGATAGTTGAGGATGAGTGAGAGTCAGTGATCCTTGATAAGTCCTTGGTAGAAACTCATGCATATCATTTAAACAAGGACTTGATAGAGGTTCACCAGGAGAACATCAGGTTGACCGTGGAGGTTCATCGCCTACGCAATGTTGGTGCTGAAAACGAACACATGAAAAGCTTTATTTACCAATAGTAGGAAGACCTAGCCAAGGTGAACGCTGATGTGAGGAGGTTTGCCACTAAAAATCAAAATCTGTTTATGGAGGAGGTTCGAGCCTTGTGACAAAAATCAACCATTGAAATCGCCACTTGGAAGAATGAAGCCCTTAAGTTTGAAAAAGTTAAGAATCATTATAGGGACCAAGTGGGATTACAACGGAAGTGAATGAGAAAAAGAGTCAAGTCACAAAGGCTAAGATGAACCAAGCACTCCAGTAGCTCCGAGAAGGAGGCGAGGTATGGCAACCTATCTTTGATGGGTTGAATGCCTACAACTATGTTGAGTTCCATCTCAAGGAACTGTAGATTGAAGAAATAACAAAATACATGGAGTTGGCCAACCTTCACTATGAAAACCTAGCTATGCTAACAATTGGGAGATCGTGGTTTGAACTGGAAAAGCAAGTGGCTGCCTTGTATTCTTTATATGAGGGTGATTTCCAAGTGCATAAGGTGAAAAAACAAAAATTAGAGACATCAAATGCAGAACTCGAGGTTCTCCATACGCGTTTTGAAGGATAATATACGGTCGCGGAGAACTTGGCCCGTCAAATGAATAACTACCAACAGCTGCAGACATCAATTTGAGCATTCGACATCGAAAAGGAAATAGTTTGTCGCCTGGTTCATCAATTTGAAAGCACTCTTCCTTGCGTTGTCATGTCCTTGGGAGGTTCCAATCCTGGCACACATTGGTGAAGTTGCCTGGACAGTGAACGATCCTAGAAGTAAGGACAAAAAAATGAGGGCCCTCTTGGAGGCTTTCTAGTTGCCTCCAGAAGTTGTAGTTGCTGCGGGGTAGCCATCATTCATGCCACCACCGCTACATGGGCTAGAGGCTAGTGAAGGTCCATTAGAACCACCGCCCCCAAGGACGGTGTGATCTTCTCTAGCAATTTTTTCATCTTTCAACATAGCAGAGAATCGAGGACTGTTAGGGTGTTTAATTTTGTCTTTGAACACCACCATTTTGTAATTTTTCCTTCTCTATACACTCGGGCACTTGGCATGTCATGTGTGTCAAGTCGTGTTTGTTGTAAACAAAAATTCCATACCTTCCAAATTGTATAGGAACTTGAGGACGAGTTTTTACTCAGTCGTGGGGGTATGATGAAGTGCTAAACGATTGATGCATTAACTAGGCTATGTATACGAGGTCTTGTATATGTGGCCACGTCGACGTGGCCCTATCGATGCATCCTTCCATGCATCGACATGGCCCTATTTATGCAGGGCCTGTTTTAGCCTATAAATAAGTGGGCTTCCACCACACTTAGGTACTTTTTTTGGCAGCTATAGTGAAGCTCTTGCAGTTTGTTTCTGCGAGAGTTAGAATATTTTCCAAGTGCCCACAGTAGATGTATGAAAGATGTCTAGCTCTTTATTCGAGCATTGATGTACCTAAGCCCATTGGCGTGAACGACAATAAAGATGAGCTTTTCAAGCATTCCTTCCAGTAATTGGACTTAGTCATTTAATGCATTTAATAGTTTAATATTTCTATGCTTTAATAGTTCATTAAGTTTCTATTGTTATTATTTTAATTTCTATTGCTCTTTTATAGTTTGTAGAAACCATAAGTACAACCATCTCTAACGTAAAACCAACACTTGGCAACCCAACAACGCTTAACGTCTGGTAGCCTAGTAGTGGTTAGGGGATGCTTAGGATGCGCACAAAAGATGGGATCAGATACTTATGCTAGGAAAAGTTAAGATATAGATTAGGATAATTATAGATTACATAATATTTCATTCCTTACTTTCCATTCCAAGAATTAGATGCTAGAAGATAAAGTGAAAAAGCCATAAAAATCAGTTGCCTCAATCTCACTTAACCATCGCAATCAGAACATCACAAGTGAGGTTGGGAAAACAACGACTGTTCTAACAAAATGTTTTGCTGGTTAAGGTCTGGTGTATGTAAAGTTCTTACAGTCTACAAAATTTGACTGAGTCACGTGTGAACGCCCGTGATTTGCATGGTTGGGCGTAGGGTTACCTAGCCGCTCATCACTTTTCAAGTGATGTATGATTGTGGTTTAATGGTTTTGTTTTTGGGCTTTTAATTGGAGTCATCTTTTTAGAATGGGAATTAATAAGTGGATCATATTTTTCCATGCATATTTTGGACAACTTAATGTTCTCAGTTGTTAGCACCAAGTGTCAAGTGTTTTTTTTTGGTTTAGTGGCTCTTACTCTCTCTTGTGCGCACACTTTTTTTTCACACTTTTTGTGGATTGGTGTAATGACTATGTTAACATTTTGAAGTTTTGGTCCACAACTACACCCTTTACTTTTAATAGTAATGCATGGAATTTGCTGTGTATGTATGGCTCCATGCTTGTCTTCTTTGGAGATGTTGATAGATAACTCTCTCATGCTTAGCTTAGCATCAATTATGCTAAGCCATGCTCTCCCCATGATAATTACAAATTCCATGTCTTCATTTTTCACATTGATTACAAGAAAATTTGCTAGATAAGACCACCCATTGACAGTGATCACCGCATCCCCTATCTATCCCAAAGGAATGGTGATAGATTGATCTACAAGCTCCAACCTTATATTACACTCCTTCAAGAATGGTAAGTTCCATGCTTGATATGTTTCATTAGAGATCAAATTCATCCCAAAACTTGAGTCTAATAAAGCTTTACAGGGCTTATTTCTAGCTACTAGTAGATAAATCAAAGGAATTCCTAGATCAATTATTTTCTTAAGAAGTGGCCCTACCTTTATCCAGTTTGTGACTATTTTTGAGAGCATGGCAGTTTGCATGTTTGTGTTCGATGATGATAGAATCTTGTTTGGTAAGAGAATCTATTGTAGGAGAAGTTGGTTTTAGTGAAGTTCTAACTCTACCAGTCTTTTTAGGACTTTTCATAAAGAAAGTATGGTTCTTCATTTGACTCCAAGTGTTGTTTGTAAGATCCTCTATTTGTATGTTCACTACCCTTGTAGCTTTCTCTATTGTGGTTATGATAGCAATTCACCTTGCATGGTAGGTGCATGATAGGTGGTGGCATTGTTGATAAAGGATTTGGATGTTGATTTGAAGAAGTAGCTATTGATGGATGCATATGTGAGTTTGGATATATTCTTTATAGCGTTGGTCTATGATATTTTGTTGGATGGTATTGTGGATTTTGGACAAAAGCATTATTAGGAGAGATTGAACATTGTACATAGTATCTGTAAGGATCAGGCTACCAATATGAATACTGTTGGCATGGTAGTACCATGGTTCACAATTGGGTTTGTTGCCACTACTAGTGGTACTACTCTTGTGGTTGTGACAAAGCTTCACTGGGATAGTACGTGGGTTGGAAGTTCTTCCTATAGTTACCTTGAGGATAAGGTACCCTTTTGGGCATTTATTTTTGGACAAATTTATGATTAAGTGTTTATGTCCCTGTCTCTTGAAAATTTGTCATCATTGGACAACATCCCTTAGGATGTTTGTACTTACTCATGGCACATCCTTCCTTGTTGATGAAGCTAGTGTCTGATCACTCAGCCACTGTAGCCACTTTGTTCCTTCATCCAAACTCTTTCTTCTTTTTCTTATCTTTGCCTTTTCAAAAGGCTTACTTTGCTTTCTCTTCCATAATATTTAAAGTTGTTGTGCATCTCTTATTGACTAATTCCCATATCTTTGTTAGCTGTGCTGCTACATCAGTGATAGATTTTTGTATCGATAGCATTTTCTTTTGGATTACTTGATCTAAGATTTCCTCTTCTTGAGTATCATAAACCCTTGCATCTCTCTTTCTAATTGATGGATCTCAGTTATGCTCCTCACCTTATTCTCTCCTTCTTAATTCACCTTCTTCCTTCATGACTAAATCAATTAATCTCAAAATTCTATGGATAGTCATTTCAGATAATCTTTCTTGGGCATAAATCCCAAGTGTCTCCCTAGATTTGTTTCACAACCCATCTACAATGTGCCTGAGTTGTTCCTTCTGCGAGAATCCATGGCTTGAGCATCTGTGTAGTAGTAAGTAGTATTTGTTCATTACCTCATCAAGGGTTTCATGAGTCCCTTGCTTTCATCCTTGTATTTTCTACCTTAAGTTAGACACTTGTGAGTAGGTTTGGTACTTGTCATTGAAGATCTATAGCATGGTACTCCATCTTCTGATTGATTTAAGTTCAAGTGATTGATGCCAAATCTCTACCTCTTTCGCAAGTGTTTTTGGAAATAGCTTTAAATTTTGCTAGTCACTTTTAATGTTTTGTAGGGTGTAGGCATCGTGGAATGCTTGGAGGTGTTGTTGTGGATCAACATTATAACCACCTTCAAATCTTGACATGTTATTTGTATGATGCCATTTGATACAACTATTCCTCAAATGCCTGGTTGGAATATGTACAACTTCATGTATGTTAATCATGCTTTGAGTAGCCATAAGGGATTCATCATCTCAATCAAGTTTGTGTGCTTGGTTGTAGTAGTGCCCCCTTCTGTGCCCATCCCTTTTGTGATTTCTACGATTCCCACGTCTGCTCTATTTGTACTTTTCATCTTCCAAATCGAAATGCCTTGAGTGATGGTCATGATGGTCATGAGTTCTCCTCTCTTTCCTATCATGGTCTTTGTATCGTTGCCTCCTTCTATTAGAGTCTATTGATGATTGTGAGGACGTTGATGCAATAATAGGAGAACAATGCCAACTTGTCCTCTTATGATGACTCTGATGTTCTTCTTTATTAGATCCAATAGGAACTCTTGGCCTTAAACTTTCTTGTGCCTTGAGTCTTTTGCTGCTCACTTGAGTGTCTCTGCTAATTCGGAGTGTGATTTATTCCTAATAGGATTCTCTAATCGAATGATAGGTGTTTGTGACTAGAACTCATGATTTTGGTGGAGTTGTTCAGCAATGAATGCATCTCCATCAAGCTCATCCAAGACAACAATAGAGTTGACTATCTTTCCTTTGTCTTGTTCATGTCTGATTTCCATGGCATTGTCTTTTCTTAACAGCTCATTTGTGGATTCATATGGTCAGGTCATGTGTTTGGTTTCATGATACCCTCCAAGTGCTTCACTTAGTTTCATCCCCCTACAAAATATTTGAAGCATGATGGGTGCTAAATGTTTTGGTGGTAGAACAATGTTCCCTTGAAGATATCTCCACCTAAGTTGCCTATCCTAATGAAAGATGAATGTAAAATTAGGATAATAAGCAACATGATTAGCATATGAGATCCTTGTTTGCATTGGCATACTCCAGTCTTCTTCTTAGTCAATTTTGTCATTGCTTCTCAGTGGTTTCTTGGCAGGTGATGTTGTATTCTTATTCAAATCCATGTTATGGTTTAAGATGTTTGTTTTAAGTGTGATTAGTTAGAGTTATGAATTTTAACTTCGTGTTTCAAGTACAAGAAACTTTATGTAATTAATTACTTAGCATACATTGATAAGTCCTCGACAACGGTGCTAATGATAAGCAGTGGAGTAATCCAACACACAACCATACAAGTCACAAGTGTTTCATGTGTGACCAGATCGTAATCTGTGGATAGGTAATGTGATTATGCTAGTAATTGATTTAAGTTCATGATCATCGTCTTCCCATGTGGAGCTTAGTGAAATCTGACTGTATGGTTTAGCTCTTCGTGAGGTATGAGATAAGTGATGTTGTTTGGTCCACTTGACTCCTAGCATACATGATGACTATAAAGGTGAATTCTAAATTAAGTAAAATGAATAACGAATCTAGTCTAGCCTAGTGCAATGAGTATCTGTTCCTAGTCTTTCGTACACACCTTGGGCTTTGTGAAACTACCATTGGGATACCAAGTGTACCACTACTAGGCATACCAAGCATAACACTATTAGGTTACCAAGCAATTACACTTAAGTGCTTGAGATTAGTCATACTCATTTTGCTTAATATGAAGATGTAAAAGTAAAGTGCTTTTAAAAGGTAAATCATTAAGCTAAGAAACAATAAAAAAATTATTCTAAGTGTAACAGTAAATCTAGGAGAATGTTGCAGTAGTGGAAAATAGCTCGATCTTTATTTCCAATCACACTTGTGCCCAAGTACAAAATGCTCAAAAAAAGATGACGTTCACTAGTTCATATTACACTGCGGGCATTCACACTTCTAGTTGCTAAGTCTAAATTAATGGAAACAAACTGAAAAAAGTTTCGGTTAGGGTGGACAAAATTGTGTATTGGATTGTGTGCCTAAGTGTCATATTTATAGGCAGGCACATGTCTTGCGATATCAAATATCCAATGTCATAGCTTGTGCTTCGATATTGGATATGCGATATTGCAACTCCGATATTGGATACATGATATTGTAGTTGATAAAATTCATCTTATCACCAAGCAATGAATATTCTTTTATATGTAGATGATGCTACCTTGATTTCCACCACGGTAGAAGGTATGCAAAATATGTCGCAATTTTTAGAAAATTATTATCATTCATTCGGCCTTCAAGTGAATGTAGTTAAAACCAAATTGATCATTTGGTGTACAAGAAATAACTGTTATAACATTCATTTTGGAGTGCAAATAATAGATTCTTTTAAATATCTAAGTCTTTATATGAACAATTACTTTGAGATTGCAGTCAGCGCACGACACTTAAGCAGTTGTGCAATTTGGCCGCATCCTGCACTCCATCCTAATAATGGAGTGCATCCTAATAATGGCTAATGCTTTTCGCCCAAGGGCATTCATGACTCACTTCCTAATAATGGCTAATGCTTTTCGCCCAAGGGCATTCATTACTCACTTGGAGCATTTGTGCAATTTGTCCGCATCCTGCACTCTATCCTAATAATGGCTAAAGGCCAAAGGCATTCATTCATTCATTATTCATTAGCAGCCAATAATCGACGAAATACATAACGACATACACATACACGTCGTGATCTTTTTGTCTGAGGAATCCTACACATACACGTCTCTACCGTCCACGCTCTTCTTCGTCTGTTACTGGTCCGAGCTCGTTCAGGATATGATCTCCTGAGCAACAGTATCACTTAATTATCCCTCTCACGCTCTTCTTTGCTCTGCAAGCTGTATCATCCTCATTTTCTCTGCCCACCATTCTAATACAGACATTCATTCATTCATTCAGACATGGCCAAGATGCGAAACCAACAGCACGCGCTGCTGCTGCCGTTTCCAGTACAGGGGCATATCAACGCATTCGCACAGTTATCGCAGGTTCTAATCAGCAGAAACCTGCTCATCACTTTCGTGCATACCAATTTCAATCACGAGCGCATCAGGCCCATCTCCACCGCCCAAATCCGCTTCGTGAGCTTTTCCGACGGTCTGCCTCCGCATCATGGGCGAGGGCAGAACCTGCCAGAATTCGTAGATCATCTTCTCCAAACAGCTCCTTCCCACATCGACGCACTTATCGAGAATTCGGACCCGCCAGTGGACGTCATGATAGCAGACACGCTGTATATGTTTGCTCAGGACATTGCCGACGCACACGCTATTCCCAGGGTAGTGTTCAGAACCACCAGCGCCTGTGGCGGCTCTGCTTATTTCCACATCCGCCTGCTCATGGAACAGGCTTACATTCCCCTTAGCGGTAGCTGATTGATTCATCCTTTCCTGCTTTCTTTTTTTGTTTTTTAGTCGCACAACCTTTATACCCTGAAAGTTTTTATTAAGTCTTCAGATCTATCAGAGCAAAGAAATATACATGCTATAAGTCTTGAAAAACAGAAAAAGTTATTAAGGAAATTAAATGCTGCTGGTAACATTTGGAACAAGTCAATCAACTTTGTAACTATAAGGATCTCATCTATGTTAAAAGTATTTAAAAGTAGATGTAATATTCATTTTTAAAGCTATTTGGAACAAGTTAATCAAATTTGTGACTATAATGAACATATCTATGTTTAAAGTATTTAAAAGTAGGATACTGCAAAAAGATGTGGTATTCATCTTCTATGTTTTTTTGTTGTATTGCACAATCTAAAATGCAATATTTTTGCTAAAATGATAAAATCAGTGCTGATTTACTAATTCATAATTATCATATTAGCTTTATGCTAGCAAAATGGAATTGACTATGTTGTCTTTTTCTATTTTATGGTGGGAGATTGTGGGATCAAGGCATAAAGGAATAAGTCCTTTTTGGTCATTTTCTTGGATTGCTTTAACATAAGCAAAATCTAAGAAAGAACTTACCTATAAGATTTAGCATAGAGTTTCATAGTTTGCCGATTGTGCATTACAAATAAGAATGGATGAGTAATAAGAATGGATGAATTTTTATTTTCAGGTACAGCCAGAGATAATCTGGAGAAGCCCGTGACGTGCATTCCCGGTATGGAGTGTATCAGAGTGAAGGATCTTCCAAGCTTTCTAACCAGGACGGATGATACTTCCAATTACCTGTTTGAACATTTGGTGGAACTGAGCATGAGGCGGGACCTGGAGAGGGCAAGCATGTGGTTGTTCAACACTTGGGACGAACTGGAAGCTCCAGTGCTGGCACATCTCAACGCTCAACTCTCGGACAAAGTTGTGGCCATCGGTCCTTTGCTGCTGATGCAGCACAAGGAAGAGCAAGAGCAAGAACAAGAACAACACCAGAATGCAAAAATGGCCAAGGAAGAGCAAGAACAAGAACAAAACCAAAATGCAAAAATGACCATGGAAGAGAGCAGCAGCAATAGCAACAGCCTATGGAAGGAAGAGAGCGCGTGTTTGGAATGGCTGGACAAGCAGAGGCCGGGATCGGTTTTGTATGTGAGCTTCGGCAGCTTGGCTGTGTTCAATGAGCAGCAGTTGCATGAGTTGGCATTGGGAATTGAGCAGAGCATGTGTCCGTTTCTGTGGGTTTTGCGCAAGGACATGTTGCAGCAGCAGCAGGAGGGCGAATTATCATCTTCTTCTTCGTCGTCGATGAAGCTACCGCTTGGATTCTGCGACAGAACCGGCGAAAGATCGTATTTTGTGGGTTGGGCTCCGCAGTGGAAAGTGCTGAAACATCCGTCTGTGGCAGCATTTTTGACCCACAACGGATGGAATTCCACGGTTGAGAGCATCTGCGCAGGGGTGCCCATGCTGTGCTGGCCCTATTTTGCAGAGCAGCAAACAAATCGGCGATTCGTGAGCGCAGTTTGGAAAGTGGGTTGGGAAATTGATGAAAATGGGACGAGGAATGCGGTTGCAGAAATGGTGAGGAAAGTGTTGGATCCCACTGACGCACAAGGATGTTTATTAAGAGAGAACGTTTGCAGACTAAGAGACAGTGCTCTCAGAGCGGTTTCCGAGGGAGGTTCATCGCACTCCAATCTGAATCGGCTTTTGGATTTAGGGGCCACTGGTGGCTGTGTTGCCACACCAGAAAATACCCATGAACCTTGACTGCAAACCTTTGTCGCTATTTGAGTATTTGTCTGCGGTATGGATGTGATTTTTAATCAATTTCTTCTGCTGCAGCTGCATTTGGCTCTAATTCAAAACGAGAATACGTAAGTGTTTCTTTGTCTGCCAGCGTATACTTTTAAGTTTTAACTCCTTTCCTTGTTCATTTCTGTCACGCTCTCACACATGCCTTGATTTTGTTAATGATATGTTTCCTCAATAAAATTCTCCATTGCCTTGCCACCTTTCGCTTTTATTGTGGAGAAAGTTTGTGCAGCTCCTTGTAGTTGGAAACCAAGCAAATGCACGGTTTATTTCTGTCGCGAGAGGGGAGGTCCATGATACCTTGTCCATGTTGCTGATTGGGTCTTCGTCAAATCTCACTCTGTACGTAAAATCCAGGCTTTGCAAGTGTTTTACCATGAAAAGCGTACGTTACACCGTGACTTCATCTTTGTCCATTTTCATCGGACGTTACAAGATAGTATTGCTCGGTAGAAAAAACATATGGCCTAAAATTTGTAATGGTAAATGATTTTGTATGAAACGGTTTGAGGTTGAATCTCAATTTTGTATGAAAAATGCAAAACAAACCTAATTCGGACCACTTCTGATTGTCTTCTTTTGAACAATAGGGTTTGCGGTTGAATCTCAATTTTAGGAGAGTGGATTTATGAAAAGTTTTTATTCAACGATATTCATGTATTTTTAATTTAATGTTGTATATCATTTTTAGGGTTCCTTTATTCCTTTTTGAATTTTGATTCCATGCAACAAATATTTTCCTTCTTGGATCACAACAAACATTTTCTGTGGTTTGCTAAACTTAAAAAAAACTTTTCTTTACACCCTACATTTTCCAATGAACATGTAAAAAGACACTTTTCCCTTGATGCTCAATTTTATTCAAGTAGACCATTGTTTATTTAAGGATTTTTATCTTCAATTTGAATTTAGCATAGTATAAAATAAGGTATTAGCTTAGTGGTAAGAATTTAGTTTCTTAACCCAATCTAACGACATAGGTTTTCCTCTAGATCTAAGGGGTCCAATAAGTTCAATTACACTAAGCAGCATTTCCTCTAGATCCAAGCACCAACTAGGGTACAACTTGCAATTAGCATTGACCCTTATTGGCACATTTTCATTATGTAGAATCATGTTTTAGGTAAAACATAGCATTGGCGATGGTTGTGATATTGAAAATACATATGATGATAGTTATGTGGGCGTACTCGAACTTGAAATAAGTGAAACATGGGTACACCCTAAGATTTATAAAAGTTTATAACTAAGTGCTACTTAGTAGAATCAAACCTGTGGCATAGGGTCATAGGCCAAGACTTGTACCACTAGGCTAACACCTCATTATTGTGATGATATTTATGTGACATAGTTAACACTAAAGTGACAACATCAAGAAGGATACATTTTCATAATTTTTATAGGCAATGTCTTATGCTCCTAAATAATTATACATCACTATGAAAGAAATTGCAAATAAACAAAGATCTAGCTTTTCATAGAGGTAAATGGCAAAAAATAACTCATGTAGCTAACCTCATTTTGTTCAAACAAGGCTAGGATGACAATGATGATTATGACTTCACTATGAAAAATTGCTTTGCACCTCTACATAAGAGACTTCGTGGTGTTTGTATACTGATGAGTGGCGAGGTACCCCTACACTCAACCATACGAAACGAGCGTAGCACGCGCGATCCGGTCAAACTCCGTAGACTAAATGCCTAAACGCCCCATGGAACACTTGGGGTTAATTGTTCGTTGTCTTCCCAGACTTACTTGTTGTTGTCACGGTGTATGATTAAGTAAGTACGAGGTATATGATTTTTTTTGGTCTTTTCTGGTTTTATGTCTTCTATACTAAGAGCAAAGGGTTGAGAAACTAACTAACTCTAACTAATGTCGTAAGTCTAAATTAACTAGCGTCAGCATCCGTTCCCACTTACCGGACACACCTTGAACTATGCAACTGTGGCTACCAAACGCTAATCGTTAC
>MNCI01006084.1:492319-523544 GCA_015680685.1 Gnetum montanum | reverse complement strand
GTTTAAGGGAAAGAAGTTAATTGATGCACCAAATAGGAATGCTAGTGGGTCCTCCCCAAAGCAGGCTCATGCCCTTTATGCCTTGACAAACCCACATTCAAAGAGTCCGTAGGCTCTAAAAATGTCTTTTGGGAGCAAGAGTTAAAGACTTAACCACAAGAATTCACCAAAGAGAAAACAATGCATCAACCAAAATATAAACTATTGATACAACCAGCAATGAGGTGGAAAATGGGGAAAGAATGATGGGAAGAAGGGAATGGAATGGAGTCCCAAGAACAAGGTGGTGTATAGCCCCTTGTGTATTTATGGTTAATGTAATTGATTAGATCTCATTCCAAATCTAGCCTCAAACAATCCACATCCATTGACTTCGCATTAACATACTTGGCCAATCCATCCTCTTGAAGTAACAAGAATGCCTCCACCAAAGAGTCACCACCATTCTGAAGAAATGAGAAAGGGAAAAGTAGGAAGTGAGAGAGGGACTTAGTTAGAGGGAACATGTTTGTTTAGTTCCATAACCAGTGCTTGTAGCCCAGATGATCATTTTGTCTAAGGGGTGTGCTTTGAATTCTAACTATTTTTTTTTTTGCGTGAGAACCACACCATGCAAAGACTTATTTTTATTGGCTTAGCTTCCCAATAATAGAGCAATGTTGGAATGGTAAGGAAAACTCAAGAAGAAAACATCCAAGCACCTAAGAGAATAGCTAGCACAAATGCATCAAATCCCCTTGAAGTCACACCCGATTCAGTCCTTGAGTTCTTCCTTATTTTGAGAAATCTCAGTCACCAATTTGTTAATAGTTTTATTATTAAAGAAAGGGACTGTACAGTCTCAAGGCAAGAGAGACCATAGAAATTCATGGATGCATGGATGACGTGGACTCATTGCCTGCTATATCAAAAGAGCCATACCTTAGTATCAACATTATAACTCAAAGGTAAAAACCAAACATTAGCAATGCATAGAATACAGTTCATACCACCATTAGGAGCATTTATTAGGTGACGAATCTAACAAAATCAAAACAACAAACAAAGATAAAAAGAAAAACAAAAATGAAAAAAAAAACAAACAAAACAAAAACAACAAAACAAACAGTCACACAAAGGAATGAAAAAGTATAAACAATGTCGCAAAACTAAAACAAGAAAAATTAAAGAAATTTGTAAAAAAAAAATGTATAAAATAAAAAATTAAAAAGGAATTGAGGACCTCAAATGATTAGCAAAGGTGGCCGTCTCCCCCATGACTAAGTTGGGAGGAGGAGATCCAAAAGAGTGAGCAGGGTCGTCCCTTCTCAGAGGCATTATGTGCACTAGCCATCCTACGTTCATGGAAGGGTTTGGTCTGTTGCACATTTACTAACAATCTCTTATCAAGGCTCTTAGGTTTGAATTTTTTAGGAATCTCCAACTTCCCCCAGTTGATGTTTTCAAGGTTAAGGCTTGGAAGTTGGCAGCGAACTTCCTCTAGTGCATCTATGCTTTCGATGTAAGCGCAAGTTATTCCCTCAGTTGGTTCCATGCACATTAGTGAGTTTCTCTCTTGATCAACTATTGGCCACTGGGTGTTTTCTTGTCGTGTGGTTGTTGCATACATGTACTTTTGTTTATTAATGTCTTGTGCACACTGGTTTCATGCAGATAATTCTAAACTTTGCATAACCCATGATCTCTGCACGCAATTGCACCCTATATCACTGTATGAGATACATGTAACCTTCTTCTCGATCTTTCCAAAAGTGTTTTCCTTGGATATTTCCAGGGAAAGATCATGGATTCCTAGGCGTGCATCTATAGTACTTAGCCATGTCCTTCCCATTATTATTTGGAAGTCCCCTTTACCATTATTCACTTGTATCACTAGGAAATCAGCTAGGTATGACCATCCACACACAGTGGTGACGATGTCCTCCACCAGTCCCAAGGGAACAGTGATGGATTGGTCGGCCAACTTTAGGCAAATATTGCTCTTCCTTAATGGAGGCAAGTTCCAGGCTTTGTACATTTCTTGTGATATTAAGTTGACTCCAGAACTTGAGTCCAGAAGAGCTTTACATGGCTCATTCCCAGCAATTTGGAGACAGATTAGAGGGCTTCCAGGATCAGATAATTTCCTAGGAAGGTGGCCAACCTTAATCTAGTCAGTAACAACATGTGTAACATAACCGTATGCATTGAGCTCGGTGTTTGGTTCGAAGGGAGCTCTGAAGCCTTATTTGATGGGGAGGCGTTCAGAGGTTCAACTGCTTGTGGTTGTGAGGGCTTGGTTGGATTGTTGGCTCTGAAGAAAGGTCTTTTCTTCATACGATTGTCAGAACCAACAGCGGGTTGAGGATTCACTACCCTTGTGGAATTGCATTGTTGCGGTTGAGTAGGGAGTTCCCCTTACTTTGCTGGAGTGGGTGGTAATGGAGCTATCAGTGTGAGAGCTGTGGATGGATTTGAAGGATGGTATGTTTGTGGGTTATCTTCCCTAGGAGAAGGAGTTCTATAATACTCATGAGCTTGGTAGTAATGTTGTGGTGCAACATGACTAACAGAGTCATGTGGAGAGATTGGATGCTGCACGTAGTAGCCTAATGGGTCCGGTTGCTGATAGGGGTATTATTGCCGTGGTGGTGGCATCCCCCATGACTGTGGGTATTGCCACTGTTGATGTTGCTCAACGGGTTGTGGTGGAGTTCCACTTGGATAATATGTTGAAGGTTGGTGGAATTGCCTTGGGTTACCTTGGGGATAAGGTAATCGTCACGGTGCTTGCTATTTATTTAGTTGTGGGTTTAGTGCATATACCCTAGACTCTTGTAGATGTGAGATCACTAGGCAACATCCCTTAGGATGGTCGTATTGGCATATCTCACATTCACCATCATTCTCCATGTATGAATCCACAACCTCTTCTGTGATGGCTATTTTGATCTTACCCTTGTTGCATGCATTGTCCACTTCTCTATTTTTATTTTTGTCATGGTCACTACCTTGCTTCCTAGACTTTATAATTTTAAGAATAGTTTCAAACCTACTATCTAGGGAGTCCCACATTTGGTCTACCTTTGCCGATACTTCTGTTGTTAACTTTTGGAGGGGCAAATTTTTCCTATTCACTATCTCTTCGAGTGGTGACTCTTCTTCCTCCTCACAAAATCTCAGTTCCCTTTCTCAGAGGGAAGGATCTCAGTTGTATTCTTCCACACTTTCTCTCTTTCATAGCTCACCTTCTTCTTTGGCTACTTGAACTAGCAATCTATGAATTTGATGAGACCTAAGCTCTGATAACCTTCCTTGGGCATATGTCCCAAGGGTTCTTCTTGTTTCATGCCTAAGTGCATCCATGAGATGGCGTAGTTGAACTTGCTGCGAACAACCATGACTAGGGCAACGATGTAACAGTGCGTAATAACAACCCATGGCAACATCCAAGGGTTCATGATTTCCTTGCTTCCATCCTTGGATTTGCTTCTGCAGGTTAAACACTCAGGAGTACGTTTGGTACTTATCATTGAATAGTTCTAACATTTTACTCCACCTTCGAATGGATTCCAATTCTAAGGACTGGTACCAGCTTTCAGCTTCTTTCACTAGTGTCCTTGGGAACAACTTCAGTTTTTGNTGCTTCTAGTTGCAAGTAGGGGTTCTTCGTGATCGTCTTGTTCATAGCATCTATGGTGTCTACGTTGTTCCCTACTTCCCTTCTTCTATGCCTTGATTCCTTAGAGTGCCCTCGTCCTCATTCCTGACTATCTCGTCGATGTTTTTCACTTCATTTTCCTTTATCCTCACGATTGGTTTCCCTATGACTGCGTCCGAACACTGAAGGAGAGGGTGAAGATGATGATGAAGGTGAAGAAGAAGGAGAACCACCGCCATGATGGTGTTTTATACCTTCTCTTTGGTGGTCTTAGCCTCGATCGTGATCATGATCAGAACGTTTTCCTTTATTGTGTGTTTGTGTTCCCTCGTTGAACACTTTGTCTTCGTGGGTATCAGAACTAGGGTTATGAATAGTGGGGTGAAGGTTCTGATACACCACCTCCTTACCAATGTTAGGAGGAGGAGCATCATTTTGTGGGGAACCTGTTAAAACAGGTTCACCACCCTCAATTTCGCTCAAAACATGCAGGGTGTCATGGGGCCATTTATCCTTCAAGGATGTATAGTATCTCTCCTGTCGCAAGTCCCTTTGACGTTGTGCTTTTTTGGGGTGATAGTCCCTCGTGTCATGATCGCATGCAATGTATTCTATGTATAAAAGTGGCATGTCTATTCGTGTGAGAGCACGAAGGAGCATGTTGGGGACTGATCGGTCTAGAGGCAGTACTATGTTATCCTCCAAGTCTCTCCAATGCAGTTGTTCGTCTTGGTAGAGAATAAAGGTGAAATCGGGTAGATACTCATCAGGATGGATATATACCACACGAAACTGTTGAGGAACTAGTAGATTTTGGTTATGTGTATTATGTTGTCGACTGCCTCTTATGTTAGTCCTAGGCGGTGAAGTGCTCTTATGCAAAGAAGAAGACATTTTGTCTTGTTCGGTGTGCAATGTACTATTGGCTTATCTTTCTTTGATTAACCGTAAGGGTTCATTCTAACGTTCCAAAGATATGAAGGATTTCCTATGTTCTACATAGCACACAAATAACTAAGTTCCCAGCAACGGTGCCAATGATGAGTGGCAAGGTACCCATACACTCAACCATACGAATATGAGCATTTCACGCGCAATCTGGTCAAACTCCAAGGACTAAGTGCTAACGCGCCTTAATGGAACACTCAGGGTTAATCAATTGTTGTCTTCCCAAACTTACTTGTATTGTCATGGTTGTATGGTTAAGTAAGCTTGAGGTATATGATTTTTATAGCTTTTTGTCTTTTTATGTCTTCTGTTAATAAAGGAAAGGGAGAGAAAACTAAGTGACTAACTTACATGAACTATTCATTAACTAAGTTCTAAATGTTCCTAACACCAGTATCCATTCCCACTTACCGTACACATCTTGAACCAGTGCA
Source organism: Gnetum montanum (assembly GCA_015680685.1). Taxonomy (NCBI): domain Eukaryota; kingdom Viridiplantae; phylum Streptophyta; class Gnetopsida; order Gnetales; family Gnetaceae; genus Gnetum; species Gnetum montanum. The sequence goes on along the minus strand of MNCI01006084.1, from coordinate 518,522 downwards.
GCGCTGCTGGGGTTACCAAATGCTAATTGTTACTAGGTTACCAAGCGCTACACGCATGCTTGAAGCGGTTGTACTGAGTGTATTTAACTAAGGGGGTTGAAGGTTGAGAAAGATATTAATTAACTAGAAAAGCATTAAACAATCGTTAATTACTAATTAGCTTAATCTGTATGCTGCAAGGTTTATCATAAAGTTTGTCTTTATTGCCGTACACAAAATTGTGCTCAGGCACAAATTGCTTGAATAAATATCCGTTCACTCTATGACTCCTATTGCAGGCACAAAGAAATAATTCTAACTCTAGAATAATAAAAATACAAGAATATGGCTAAGGATCTAAGTCAAACTACCTTGGAACAAAGGGCGCCACCTCTTATTTATAGAAGATGAGGTAGGATGTGATATCACGTACGCAATATTGCGGCTCATCAGATTCCTTGTTAATAACCAAAAAGAGTAAAATAAAGATATAGGAGAAATAAAAGAAAGCAACACTAAGGCTTAAGCATAAACTAATCAAAGATTCAAGTAATACTACTAATCCAGGATTCCATTAGTTGAAGAAGATTATTAACATATCGTAAAGCATTATCAGCTTGAGACTTAACTTGAAAAATAACAAGTTAAATAATGTTGATTTTTTTGGCACTTAGTGAACTCATTATGGATAGCTGTAAGAATGTGAAAAATATCACATCTATTTTTCCAAATAGCATGCAAAATGTAAAAATGTAAGCACTTCCAAATAACAAGCAATGTCTTAGAAAAGAAAGAAGCAGATCTAAGAAGAGCTTCTTCTCAATAAGGAAAGAAATCATTAATAGCAAGAGAAGCCTAATTTCAAGAATGAATGACAAAAATATAATTATAAAATGAATGAAGAAACTCATTAGTTGAATTGCATATCATACATTTAGGTCCTAGCACATCCAAATACATGAAGCTTCATCTAAAAGAATGTCTTTACTGAAAAAGATACCACATGAAATGCTTACTTTTAGGAAGATAAGGAAGCTTTCAAAGTCTTCTAAATCTAGTATGCCAATGCCTTTTTGACTCATGAAGTGATAAAAAAATTATTGCATTTAATAAGAATAGAAACTCGTGAGTTTAAAATGTAGTATACATTGTGATGTTATAAGGAAAGAAAGTAGAGTCATCTATCCAATTAAGGTTAAAAAACATAGATTCAGAGGTGATTGAAAAAGCAATAGAATCTTTAAGTTGTTGAATGATACTCAAGAAAATATTTATCATGTAATTAGAAATACTATAGGTAGCTTAAAATTTAGACCAAGTCATTTACTAATTTTGTGAATGAAGCAAGGATATAGAAAGAAGCTAATCAAGGTCTTGCAATAATAAAAGGTAGATCATGAATAGACAACCACTAGGAAGAGATATCATCTATAGCATTTATTGAATTGCAAAGTTGGGCTACGTTGACAAGCATCTGTCGATGCATATGTATTGATGTAGTGTCTATCTTTGCCTATATAAATGCATGTACCCACCACATTTATGACACCATTGAGTTAGTATCATAATGAAGTTTTTATAGTTTCTTTCCGTAATAGTTAGAATATTTTATAAGTGCATGTATTATGAGTTCAAGGATTATATAGATCCTTATTTGAGCATCGATGTACTTGAGCACTTCACTGTGTTGGCAATAAAGATGAGATTCTTAAAATATCTTGTAGCACTTGGAATAGCTTAATGTTTACTTTTGTGCACTTTATTATTCATACACTTTGAATTCATGTTCTTAATTAATTAATTAATTAATACTATTTATTAATACACATAAGTATGGTTGCCTTGAGCATACCATTAATGCTTGGTAATCCCAACAGTGTTATCGCTTAGTACGCTTGGTACCCTAACTCTTGGTAACCTAGTAGCATCATAATGAGTTTAAAATGTGTACAGAAGATGGGCTTGGATATTTATGTTAGGAAATAGACTAATGCATTAGATAGTTACTTAAATTAGTTCCTAATTAATTACTTTATTTCATACTTAGGATAATTAAAATATAATATAAAAATTAATACAAATCATGTGCCTTGGCTCTCAATTAACCATAAACTTGCACCTACACAAGTGAAGGCAAGAAGATAATGATTATGTCTGTAGGTCACTATCTTTACTACTAGCATTTAGAGAGCTAAAGTCCATGGAATTTGATCGGACTACTGGTGAACACTTGTGATTCATATGGTTGAACATAGGAACTACTCACTGCTCATCATTGGCATCATTTCTGGGGATGTTAGTTATCTAAGTGTACTACCTAGAATAGATAGTGAAACCATTCACTGATGTTGTAAATAGAACTTAACGCTAACACCATTAAGATAAAGAAAAATAACAAAGGCACACTATATTTTCTCAATCATTGATATGGCTTCTTCTTGTAAGGAAGACTATCCACCATCATTCATAGGCGAATCCAATCAAAGATAGGAAAGCCACAAGATGCTAGTGCCTCAATAGTTTATGATGTTCTACACTCATTTGAATGCCTATACCTTAGATTTCACCTTCATCCTGCACCAAGATGAGCAGTTGTGATGGAGGAATGTGTTGCCTCTCAGCCAATCTATTCCTACAATGCTATTAAATAATCTTATCAAGTTGGGTGTTGTAGGACTTAATGTAGAATATGAAGTTTAAGACCATGCTTACCAAGATTATCATCCTATAGAAGCATAGCAAAAGAAAGATAGGCAAATGAAAGCCCAATATGAGGCCTCAAAAGGCAAATAGTTTCCTCCCCACTTGTTCCTATAGACACACAAAGAAGGCGATGAATTTTTTTTGGGGACCTCCCAATACATAAATTTTCCTTCTCTTTTTGATTAGGAGACCCTTAACTAGCATTTACAATCCACTGTGGAAATCTTGGTTCTAGGAAAAATAGATCCCAAGATTAGGGGGCCTCGAAAGAAGGTAGCCAAGGAAAGAGGAATGATAAGCACCAAAAAAGGATAAACATGGTGATCAAGGTAAGGACCAAAGAAGAGGGAGCAGTAGGTAATACTTTGGTGCTGGTTCTCCTTCCTCTTCACTTTCATCATCTTCATCATCTTCCTCCTCCAACTCCAATTGAAGTCACAAAGGAAACAAAAATCGTGATGGAGATAAACGATGAGATAGGGATGATCACAAATCCTATTGAGATAGAGATCATGGGCATGAGTAGCAGGGAGATGATCATCACAAAGAGAGAAGGAACAACAAGACTCATCATAGGCATCATGGCTATGATTTGGGCCATAGAGACTACTATGACTATGGTGACGCTTGTTGGCTACCAAGAACATGTTGAACATTGTAGAGGCTATTAGAATACCAACCAGGCACATGAAGGATTGTTGAATCAAATGGTTGGATATGATGCCTATGCCTTGTAGAACGTGGAGAATAATTTAGATCCAGAAAATCATCTACAAGTCATTCATGATGCATATGCCTTGTAGAACGTGGAGAATAACCAACAAAAGCTAAAATTATTTTCATGAATACTCATCAAAGAATAAAAAATTTTGTACCAATCGTTGGAACCAAAATCCATTCAGAGATGGAGTACAATGTTAGAGTCGTTCAATGATAAATATTAGACATACTCCAGAGTGTCCAATTTGAGGAGGCAAATCCAAGGATGGAAACAAGAAACTCATGAGTCCTTGGATGCAGCTATGGGCAACTACTATTCTTTGTTACACTAATGCCTAGGCCATGGCTACTCTCAAAGGGATTATTTTCACCATATCATAGATGGGCTTTGAATTGAAATGATGAGAACCCTTGGAATCTATGCCCAAGGGAGACTTTCTAAGTTGAGGGTCCATCAGATCCAAAGGCTCATTGAATAGGTAGTTAAAGAAGAGGATGAGTTGAAAAAAATAGGAAAGTGCAAAGGAATATAATAACGAACCCTTCCTTTGTAAGAGAGAGGTCCATTTCTATGATAATGAAGAGGCATCACTTGATGAAGTGGTGTAGAGGAAAACCTTGTTGATCCAAAAGTTTATCTCTGAAATATTGACTAAGGTTGATAAAATGTGGGAATCCTTTGATGAAAAAGTTCAAATTTCTCTGAAGATTATAGAAGAGGGTAGAGATCAAGGAGGTAATGGTTGTGAAAGAAGGAAGAAAAATGAGGTTGAATGTGAAATTTAAAGGCTAAGGGAAAAGGCTGCAGTAGTCGAGGAGGTTGTGAATTTTGAGTTAGATGATGATGATGGGTGTTTCATATGCCAATATGAACATTTTAAGGGATGTTGCCCTATTGTGTCACACTTGCAAGAATCTAGGGTTTATGCTTTAAATCCCAAATTGGCAAAACAGCAAGCACCTAGGAGGTTGCCTTATCCACAAGACAATTATCAACAATAGTTCCACCACCAAACTTAATATCTAAGTGGAGCATCATCTTAACCTCATGAGCAATATTAGTAGTGGCAACACCCACAATTGTGGGGGATGCCACATCTAAGATAATAGTAGCCTTGTTGTTGACTTGATCTATATGGGTATTACATTCAGCAGCCTATCTCTCCACATAACTCTTCTAGTCACACTTCCTTCCCACACCATTATCACCCTCTAGAATACTATAGACCACCATCACTAAGGATGAGTTCCCATTTCCTTACTATTCTCCTCCTCACTCTTCCACTCCTACACCTCCACCTATAGCTTTTCTTCCACCTACTCCATCTATGTAGGATGAGATACTTGCACAACCACAACAGAGAAATGTCGCAAGAGCCGTAAACTTACAATTAGCTCCTTAGTTGAGTGGTTCTAAAGCTATGCTTCACAAAAGATCCTTCTTTAGAACTAATAGCTCTACAAAGCCGTCATAGATACTTGTTGAACCCAAAAAAATTGTTCAATTTTCATAAGTATTTTTGTCAAACTTATGCATTTTAATTAATTTTATTCTATATTTGATATAGTTCATTATTTATTTAACGATTATTTTATTTATTTATGTAAGTTGTAAATATTAGTTTATTATTATTTTATGATTAGTTAATTGGTGTGGTTTAGTTTATTTTAATTTTAGTTTAACTAGTACAATGTATTATTATATATTAGTGAGATTATAATTATATGTATACATTATATATTATTATAGGTGAATATGATATATTCCTAAATATTATATATATCTTACCTATATATATACATTGTATATAAACTATATATTCCTTACACATAAATATTATATAATAAGATTATATATACCTCATATAAATTATATTATATATTATATATATATATATATATATATTGCATACAGGGAAGGTGGTTCTCTTTGATTGCGACGGCAATCCGAGAATCGAGAAAAATGTAGGTTGTTGCTACTAGATTTGAACCTACCACCGTCACCGTCATCAGATAACAACGACAACGATGATGTTCCTGGAATTTTGCCAATTGTGAGCTAAGTTATCTTCTTCATTTTTGCAACGTCTCTCCCACCGTTTTTGGCAAATTCATGATAACAAAAATGCTAGATTTCGCACCTACACCAAAAATAATGGATTGGTATCAAATTCTTTCGTATCCATTTATTATTAAAATACTTATTTTTAAACATACGCAATGGCGTGGTGGAGAGCGATGAGGATAAGGCACCAGCGAAGGGCATGGCCGAAAATTTTATAGATGATAAGGGAATCAGGCAAAACATACGCCAATTGATGTTATTATGCGTGCTTTTTTGCTAGATTCTCCATTGGCTCAAATCAAACCTTTTTATTGGATGAATGCATAAAGCATCACATATGCCTCTTTTGTCGCTTCCTTGAGAATCTATATTAATTTAAAACATTAAAAAGCCAAGATTAGTAGGAGTACCATTTTTAATGGATTAGTATTGAGTTTTACAATACCCATATATTATTGTAATATTTATTTTTAAACTTTGTTGCAGTATAAATAAGGCATTCATCAGGCATCAAGAAAAAAGAAAAAGAAAAGAAAAAAGGAGAAAAATTGATTATGCATACACATCAAAAGAAAATTCATTTCTTTTGAGAAAACAAGAAAGGAGGAGTTGATACAAGTAAATTCCATATCACATTGGAATTAATTATTCTTGAGATTTTTGTTGAAAATTTGTTGAGCCTTGTGGTAGTTCTTGTAATTCATAATCAAAATTGCTGCATTGTGGAGACAACAAGGTAGAATTGCAATTTAGGCAAATCTCCTTTGTGATCTTCAATTATTATTTATAATTTCAATTTGATTTAATTATAAATATTTATGCTTGAACTTACGATTAGAAGTTAGGATAAAGGTTTATAATTTGACTTATGAGTGACAGGCATAAGTATGGAATTTAATTGGATTCAATTCTAACTATTTATTGTCTTGATGATTTCTCTGACATTTTAACTGTACCTCCACGAGATACAACTCGTGGGTCAATGAGGTGACAATCTTTAGAACAATAAAAAATATATTTTTTAAAGGTATCTAGCACCAAATTTTTCCTAGCTCATCAATTTGGTGCCATTACTGGGGAGGTCGGTAGAGTTAATCATCATCAAGGGTTCAGTAAGCTTTAATTTTTATTTTATTTGTTTGTTCATGCATTTTATTTTTCTTTTATTTTTTTTAGAAATGGTTTCTTTTACTTGTTTTTCTTGTTCAAAAAAATAAAAATAAAAATAAAAATAAAGAAAAATCTGAGGAATTAGGTCACCTTATCATACTATCAGCTTAAACTGTTAAAAAAGTTGTAATTAAAGCCGCAGTCATTAAATCAATTTGTAAATTTTTAGGAATGGTAGCCCATGAATGTGTTAACGAATAGTGTTCATGAAATCAACAAAGCAACCAAAGAAACCCACATGAATTCAACCATCTAGAAGCACTCTTAGCCTTTATAAACGTACAAAAGTTAACCAAAATCAAAATGAAGAACAACTAATACGATCAAGATCTGATTATTCTTCCCCTCAGAAGAAACAAAATCCTAATGAGAAAATACAACCTAATTTTTCCATAATTAGGAACATTCTATTTGACATTCCAACATCAACCATGAGTTCAACTACGGGGACAGGATCTCAAAATCTAAATACTAGCCCAATGTCAACCTATGTAACCACAATAGGAGGTATTACCCAACCAATAAGTACTTTGAATATATAAAGTCCACCAATAGTAACCTCATTACTAAGTTCGATAGTAACTCCAATAGTAGCTTCAACTTATACTATGGGATCATCCTCACATCATGTACCTCCTCCATTTTCTTTAGGACCAATTCCTCTTTCTTTGGATAGTTTAAGTTCGAATGTTCAAATTAATCAGCCATTCCCAGGACAAACCCTTGGAGAATTATTAAATCAGAGAACATCAATTATACCTTAGGGCCCATTGGTTTTCCCACAAGGAAGAGATGTAGAGGTTAAAAATATTCACCTATTACCTATTTTGAAGGGGACAAATGATGAAGATCCGATCACTCACATAAGAGAATTTGAAACAACATTAGCTATGTTAGCACCTCAAAGTGGGGATAGAACTAAAATGATTGCTTTCAAATCAACCCTAGAAGACAAAGCTGATTTTTGGCTAGAAACCCTTTGAACACAAATTAGTTCTTGTGATGAGTTTAAAAATGCTTTCCTACAAAGATTTCTTTCTAATGATAGGTTATACTCATTAAGAAAGTAATTAATGAGTTTTATGCAACATGAGGTTGAAAACTATGAAAGCACCTTTGATAGATTTAAAGGGTTATGTTTAAAAAATCCAAACCATGGCTTCCGAACCCATCAATTAATCCAAATATTTATAGAAGGTTTACTACCCTATTATAGGCAAAATGTTGACTTTGCATGTGGGGGAAATATTTTAAATGTAACACTAGAAGATGGTTGGAGAATTATAGATTCCTTAGTAGGCTAAAGTAAACATTGGCCAAAACCCAACATTATGCAAGGCATGACTCAACAAACAAATAATTAAATAGAAAATTCAATGAGTTAACACGATTAATAAAAAAAAACAAGCTTATGGAATTCAAAGTGAAGCATGCAACATTTGTGGAAGTTCCCAACATACCCAACCTTGTATTATTGTCAAGAGGAAATGCAAGAGTTGGCTAAGGCTTTTGAACAATTTAAGAGCCAACTAATAATGAACTTTCCTCAATGACCATTTTACCCACAAGAATATCCTCAAAATAATTTCAGGCCATTTAAGAATCCAACTAACGAACACTTGGATAAACTCACCCAAAGCCTCACTTCCTTTATAGAAGAAAGTAGACAATTTATGAGTGAAACTAGGAGAAGACTCCAGGACTTAACTAAAAAAAAATTACCATCCCAAGTTGAACCTAATCCTACATCTCAAAGAAAAGGAAAAGAGAAATTACATTTTATTACTACAAGGAGTGGAAAAACAATTGAACGTAAAAAAAAAGGTAAGGTTTCAAGAGGTAGAAACACAAGAGAAAATAAAACCATAAATAGTCAATGAGAAAGATCAACCAACTAGGGAAAAAGAACAAGCATTGCTTTCTAGACATCCAATTTTACCTCCTTTCCCTAAATGATTACAAGAAAACTTCATAACCAAAGCCCATCTTGAAAAAATGTTTAGTGAATTATACTTACATATTCCTTTAGAACAAGTAGTAAAAGACACACCACTCTATGCCAAATACTTAAGGGAATTATGCACTAGGAGAAGAAAAGAAAAAAATTCCTAAACAAGTTTATTTAGTTAATAACCTTTCTCAACTTATACAACGACATGAAGTTCCTAAATACCAAGATCCAGGAGTTCCTACCATTCTAATCAAGATAAATGGACAAGAAATTAGGAATGTCCTATTGGATTTAGGAGCTAGTATTAATATTATGCCTCTTGAAATGGCTAGATCACTAGATATAGTAGATATAAGAAGACTAAACATGACNTGAAATGGCTAGATCACTAGATATAGTAGATATAAGAAGACTAAACATGACGATATCATTGATTGATGGTTCAAGTGTAAAACCTGTAGGAATAATAGAAGACTTAATAATAGGGGTAGAAAAGAGAAAATACCCAATTGATTTTGTTGTCCTAGAAGTAAAAGATCCTGATTGTTTCCCTATTATATTAGGTAGACCTTGGTTAACAATAGCTGATGCGATAATTAATTGTAGATCTGGCCAACTTCAACTCTCATTTGCAAATCTCACTTTTACACTAAATATATATGATAAGGTAAAAGAAGATCATTTAAATACAAGCTTGAAGGAAGCAAGAATGCTTTACACTCTATCCACTTCAGCAATGGCACAAGATAAGGAAACCTTAGTGTTAAATAATTTTGAGGAAGGACCTTTAGACCTCTCAACTAAGGAACAACAAGATCTCCTTGAGAAAATTCTAAATTTAGGGTTATGAAATATCGGAGAAATAATTCAATATACAAATAAAGATTCCTTGGAGCTTAAAGAATTACCTAATACACTTAAGTATATCTTTTATATCAAAATAAATCATTAATAATAAACTCTCAACTTACCAATGAACAAGAAAACAAATTATTAGAAATTTTGCATAGAAAATCTGAAGCATTTGCATGGAGCTTTGGGGACCTTCACTAAGGAATCTCACCCAACATCTGCCAACATCATATCTATTTAGAAGACAATGTCAAACCAATAAGAATTCCCACAAGATGAATTAATCCAGCCTTAAAACAAATAGTTAAAGATGAAATTTCAAAACTTTGGAAAGAAGAAATAATTTATCTAATAGCAGATAGTGAATGGGTAAGTCCCATTACTGTAGTTCCAAAAAAGGGTGGAAAATGGAGAGTATGTGTAGACTATAAAATATTAAACCAAAACACAAAAAAGGATCATGATGAGAGCGGTTACTCTAGCAGTTATTCTAATTATTAGAGTAGTTACTCTAGTGATTACTCTAGCAGTTACTCTAATTATTAGTGTGGTTACTCTAGCGGTTACTCTAGTAGTTATTCTAATTATTAGAGTGGTTACTCTAGTAGTTATTCTAATTATTAGAGTGGTTACTCTAGCAGTTACTCTAATTATTAAAGTGATTACTTTAGCGGTTACTTTAGCAGTTATTCTAATTATTAGAGTGGTTACTCTAATTATTAGAGTGGTTATTCTAATTATTAGAGTAGTTGGTCACAAGTCTATAAATACAGTGCCCAGGCGCACAATTAGGAGGAAGTCTTTTAGTAATCAAGTAGCGAAACTCTTGTAGTCTATTTGAAAGTTAGAGTATTTTCCAAGTGCCTGTAGTAGGAGGTCTAAGTGTGGATGGATCTTTATTCAAGCATTGACGTACCTGAACACACCATTATGTTGGCAATAAAGACGAGCTCTTTGATTCATCCTTGCAACACTTGAGATTTGTTTTCTTACGCATTTCTTTTATTTTATTTTCTTATGCATTTGTTTTATTTTATGCACTTTACATTTATGTTATTAGCATAGTAATTCATTTTGATCAATTAAGCAAATCATTAAATTACACAAGCACAACCCCTTCAAGCATATGTGTAATGCTTGGTAACCCAGTAACGATTAGCGTTTTGTAATCCCAACAATGTTGCACTAGTTTAGGATGTGTACGGCAAGTGGGAATGGATGCTAGTGTTAGGATTAGATAGAACTTAGTTAATGAGTATTTAAGTTAAATTAGTCACTTAGTTACCTCTCTCCTTCCTCATTAGCGCAGGACATAAAAACATAAAAGCTATAAAAATCATATGCCTCAAGCTTGCTTAACCATACAATCATGACATATAGGTAAGCTTGGGAAGACAATGATCAACCAACCCATCCTTGTTCCACAAGGGTGCATAATCACCTAGTCCTTGGAATTCGACCAGATTGTGCATGAAATGCTTGTATTTGTATGGTTGAGCATAGGGGTACCTCGCAGCTCATCATTGGCACCGTTGCCGGGAACTTATTTTTTTGTGCGCTAACTAGAACATAGGAAATCATTCACATCGTTGGAATGAACCTTTAGGGTTGGTTGAGAAAATAATAAATAAGAATACATTACACACTGAATAGGCAAGTATGTCTCTTTCTTCGTACGAAAGCACCTCACTGCCTAGGTCTGAAACAAGAAACAATCGGTGACGCAATAGACATGATGTTGATTTGTTAGTTCCTCAATAAGTTCGAGTGGTATATATTTATCCTGATGAGTATATACTAGACTTCACCTTTATCCTCCATCAAGATGAAAAACTTCATTAGCGAGACTTAGAAGGTAACATAGTGTTACCTCCTAATCGTTCAGTCCCAAGCATGCTTTTTTGTGTTCTCACATGAATTGGCATGCTGCACTTACATGCAGAATACGTTGTGCAAGACCATGACTCAAGAGAATACCATCCCACAGAGGCACACCATTAAAGGGACTTGCAACAGGAGAGACATCATAAGTCTTTGAAGGGTAAGTTGTCCCAGGATGCTCCACATGTCTTAAGTGAAAATGAGGGTGGTGAACCTATCTCAGGCTGTCGCCCACACAACAATGTTCCTCCCCTTGACTTTGGCCAAGGGGTTGTGTATTAGAACCTTCATTCCACTATTTATAACCTAGGTTCTGATACCCACAAGCACAAAGGGTCTGAAAAAGGGACACGAACTTATGATAAAGGTGGACATTCTGTTGCAATCGCGATTGGGGACGAGACCATAGAAGAGAAGGTAGTAGACACTGTCATGGTGACAGTTCTTCTTCTTCTTCACCTTCATCATCTCCTTCACCCTCTCCTTCAATATCCATATGCGGTCATAAAGAAAAAGACCATGGGGTTAAAGGTAGGCAAAGTAGAAGTCATAGATGAAACAGCCAGGAAAGGAGACGAGGGCACTCTAGAGAGTCATGACATAGAAGAAGGGAGAGTAGGGAACAATGTAGGCATCATAGATGCCATAGACGAGACAATCACGATGAATCCATCCTCGCTACTCGAAGTATGTTGAACATAACTAAGGCTATTAGAATTCCAACAAGGCATCAAGAAGATAGTAGGATCAAGAGATTAGATATGAACAACATTCCACAATTTGAAGGGGAATACAATGTTGATCTTTAGAATCATTTACAAGCATTCCATGATGCGTGTGCCTTATAGAACATAGAGAAAGAATGGCAAAAACTTAAGTTGTTTTCATAGACATTAGTTAAAGAAGCGAAAAGATGGTACCGATCTTTAGAACTAGAATCCATTCGTAGGTGGAGTACTATGTTAGAACTATTTAATGACAAGTACCAAATGTACTCCCGAGTGTCTAACATGCAAAAGTAAAATCCAAGGCTAGAAATAAGGAGGACATGAACCCTTGGATGCTACCATGGGATGATACTATGCACTATTACATCATTGTCCTGGCCATGGTTATTCGCAAAGGGATCAACTGCACCATCTCATGGATGGGCTTAGGCATGAAACGAGAAGAACCCTTGGGACTTATGCCCAAGGGAGACTATCCGAGCTTAGGTCCCATCAAATTCAAAGACTATTGGAGCAAGTTGCTAAGAAAGAAGGTGAGCTATAGAAAAGAGAAAGTGTGGAAGAGTATAACCAAGAGCCTTCCCTTTAGAAGAGGAGAGTAAGATTTTGTGAGGATGAAGAAGAGTCACCACTCAAAGAGATGGTGAATAGGAAAACTTTGCCTATCCAAAAGATGACATAAGAAGTTTTGGCAAAGGTAGACCAAATGTGGGATTTCATAGATAATAAATTTCAAACTGTTCTTAAAATAGTAGAGGAGTCTACAGAGCAAGGTAGTGAGAAAAGAAAAAAGAAAGAGGCTGAACATGCACATAGTAAGGGTAAGGGAAAAGTTGCCATCATTGAAGAGGTTGTGGATTCGGAAAAAGACAATGATAGTGGATGTGAGATATGTCAATATGACCATCCTAAGAGATGTTGCCTTATAATCTCACATTTGTAGGAGTCTGGGGTGTATGCACGCAAGCCATGATTAAACAAAAGGCAAACACCCCAAAGGTTACCTTATCCTCAAGGTAATTCAAGGCAGTTCCACCAACCCTTAACATATTATCCTAGTGGAACTCCACCACAACCGATTGAGAAATATCAATAGTGGTTGCATCCACAATCATAGGGAATGCCACCATGAAGGCAACAGTATTCTTATCGGCAACCTGACCCATATGGATATTACGTGCAGTAGCCAATCTCCCCACATGACTCTACTAGTCACGTCACTCCTCAACCTCACTACCAAGACCACGAGTACTATGGGACTCCCTCTTTTAGAGGTAATATTCTGCAAGCATATCATCATTCTCATCTGACCGCATCTCTTCCACCAATAGCTCCACTACCACCTGATCTCGTGATGCAAGTTGAAATCCCTACCTAGCTGTAGCAACGCAACGCCACGAGAGTTGTTAACTCTTAACCTACTATTGGTTCCAACAACCACATGAAGAAAATACCTTTCGTTAGAACCAGTAGTCCAACCAAGCCCTTGTAATCACAAGTGGTTGATTCCTTAGATGCCTCAGTATCAATCAAAACTTCGGAGCCCCCTTCAAACCAATCATCGCACTCAACGCATACGGTCATGCTAACACATGCCATCATTGATTGGATCAAAGCTGGTCACCTTCCCAGAAAATTCTCTGATCCTAGGAGTCCTTTGATATACTTACAAATCACTAAAAATGCGCTGTGCAAGGCTCTTTTGGATTCAGGTTTCGGTGTCAACTTGATTTCTCAAGAAATGTACAGGGCCTTGAACCTACCTCCATTGAAAAAGAGAAACATCTATCTAGAGTTGGTCAACCAGTCCATCACTGTTCCATTGGGACTGGTGGAAGACATTGTTACCATTGTTTGTCGGTGGTCGTACCAAGCTGACTTCCTAGTGATTCAGGTATACAACGGTAAAGGGGACTTCCCAATCATAATGGAAAGAGCATGGCTAAGCACCATCGACACACGCCTAGGAATCCGTGATCTTTCCCTAGAAATATCAAAGGAAAATACATTTGGAAAGATTGAGAAGAAGAAAGTTCTATGCATCACATACAGTAACACAGGGTGTAATTGTGTGTAGAGGTCATGGTTTGTGCAAAGTTTAGGATTGCCTGCATGCAATTAGTGTGCACAAGTGATTAACATACAAAGATGCCTGTATGCAGTAGCCACATGGTAGGAAGACACCTAGTGGCTGACAACTGATCAAGAAAGCAGTTCACTCATATGCATGGAACCAACTGAGGGTTTGACTTGTGCTTACATCGATAGCATAGATGCATTAGAGCAAGTCCATTGACAACGTCCAAGTCTTAAAAATATCATTTGGGGGAAGTTGGAAATCCATGAGAAATTTAAGTAGGAGCCCCTTGAGCTAAAATCATTGCCCATCAGTATGGAATACACGTTCCTTAAAAATGAAAAATCGATAATTATCAACGCTAAGCTTGCTCCTCAATAGAAAGAAGAACTACTGAAGGTAGTAAATAAATGGTCAGAAACATTTGATTGATTATATCCTGAATTAACCAAAATAGATCCTAGGATATGCCAACATAGAATTTACACTAACACGTCCATGAAGCCTTGAAGACAACTGTAGAGGCGATTGAACCCTAAGCTGAAGCAAGCAGTTAAGGAAGAAATCGAACAACTTCTTAAGGCTGGGTTTATATATCCCATTGCTGATAGTGAATGTGTTAGCCCCTTAGTTATTGTGCCTAAAAAATGAGGCAAATGGAGGGTGTACATAGATTTCATGCTACTAAATATGGCAACATTCAAAGATCACTTTCCATTACCATTTGTTGACCAAGTCTTAGACACCATCGTAGGGCATTGCTATTATAGTTTTCTGGATGGATATAGTAGATATAACCAAATATAAATAACCCTAGAAGACCAAGCCAAGACTACATTCATCAGTCCTTGGGGAATGTCTGCATACAAACAGATGCTCTTTGGCTTGTGCAATGCCCTTGACATTTCAATGAGTATTTCTAAGCATATTTCAACACAGATAGGGAATGGTGTGGAGCTCTTTATGGATGACTTCTCCACTTATGGATCAAACTTTGATCAAGCCTTGGACCAGTTGGAGCAAGTGTTAAAAAGATGTGTAGAAACCAATTTGAGGCTTAATTAGTAGAAAATCCATTTGATGGTCCAAGAAGGTGTAGTACTAGGGCACAAAATCTCACACACAAGGATAGATGTAGACCCTAAGAAAATCAAAATTATCCAAAGAATTACCCATCAACAAAAAACTGTCAGAGATATTCGATCATTCCTTGGACATACTGGCTACTATAGGAGATTTATTGAGAACTTTTGAAAGGTTGCCAAACCATTAGTGAAATTAATGAAAAAGGACGTACCTTTTGAGTGGACCAGGGAATGCAAATTAGCTTTCTAAACTCTGAAAGAGAAGCTAGTAGAAACACCCATTCTATAAGCTCCTAACTAGTCCAAACCATTTCATATCATGATTGATGCATGTAACTATGCTTTAGGAGCTGTACTTACACAGTTAGATGACTAGAAGCATCCTTATTACATCCACTGTGTAAGTAGAAGTATTGCTAGTGCACAACTTAACTACACTACCATAGAGAAAGAATTAATGGCTGTAGTGTTTGCACTAGAAAATTTTAGACACTATGTATTGGGATATAAAGTATATATACATATAGATCATAGTGCAATTTGGTTCCTCATGAATAAACCAATGGTAAGCCCTCGTATCATACGATGGCTTGTAATCTTACAAGAGTTCGATTTAATGATGATCGATCACAAGGGCACCGAGAATGTAGTTGGTGAGCATTTATCTTGGTTGTGATGGAATAATAAAGAGGATGAGTATTCAATTTTTGATCATTTCCTTGATGAATTCCTCTTTTTTAGTGTAGTGAATAATCAATCACCCATGGAGACAAATTGGTATAGTAGCATTCTTACCTATCTCCTCACCCAAAAAACACCACAAGAGTTAAACCTTAAGAAGAAACAATAGTTTCTTCACCGAGCCAAGTACTTTATGGAGATCAATGGGCAACTTTACAAAGTGTGTCCTGATGGCTTAGTTCAATGGTGTGTTCCCAATATAGATCAACTGTGAGTTCTCCAAGACACTTATGAGGGTCCTTGTGGGGGTCATTATGCTGGGAGATGAACAACCATCAAGATCCTGCTTGCAGGATATTATTGACCTACATTATTTTAGAATGCCCATCGTTTTGTCCAATCTTGTGAGCATTGTCAATGTGATGGGGGAATGACTACTAGAATGTAGGGTTCGTGACAATGGATTCAACCGTTAGAACCCTTCAACATTTGGGGAATTGATTTTATGGGGCCAGTTACACCAATGTCCAATGGAAAAAATTATATTATTGTTGCCATTGATTACCTAACAAAATGGGCCGAAGTAGTTGCTGTTAAAGATTGTACATAATCTATAGCTGCATGATTTGTTCAACAATAAATCATAAATAGGTTTGGTATTTCTTGTGCACTTATTTCAGACACTGGTACACACTTCATAGGTGCAAATTTTTAGAAATTAATGCAATGCTGCTTAGGGGTTGAGCATAAATTAACTATACCATACCACCCCCAAGAGAACGATCAAGTAGAAGTCACCAACAGGGGGATTACAAAGACATTAACAAGAACCATTAGCAAGTTTAGGCGAGATTGGAGCACTAAACTGAATGATGCTCTTTGGGCATACTGCTCCACGTGGAAACTCCCTACAGGCTGCTCTCCTTATGAGTTAGTGTACGGTAAATTACCAATGCTTCCCATTCAAACTAAGCTTTATACACTATCCATGGCATGTGACCTCAACCTTGACCTTGATCTAGAATAGAAACAACAGTTAGTAACCCTTGACTTTTGATGAAAACAGATTAGTTACCCTATCATCTAATGCATTGCACAAGGCCTTTAATAAACAACGTCATGACCTAAGAATTAGGAAAGTTAAATATCAGCTAGGAGATAAGGTTCTCTACTAGAATCTCACACATGTGCCACAACGTACTAAATTTCAAACATTGTGGGAAGGACATTATATTATTTATGCAACTTTCCTTTCAAGGGCCATGATAATATACAAACCTGAGAGCCCGAATAAGAAACTTTTGGTTAATGTGCAACAAACCAAACATTTTCAAGAGCTTAGGACAACCGGTATACATGCTACCTTTCTTGATGGATAACACTGCTCAATATTTTAGATCTCCTCCTTCCAACTTAGTCATGGGGGAGATGGCCACCTATTCTAACCATTCCAGGCCCTCAGTTATTTTTGAATTTTTTTTTACACATTCTTTCAAATTTTCTTATTTTTGTTTTACACCATCGTTCATGTTTTTACTATTTCTTTGTTTGCTTGATTTACTTTTATTCATCATCTAATAAGTTCTCATGATGGTGGATTGAATTATATCATATTGATTGCTAATGTTTGGTTTTTACCTTTGAATTATGATGATGATATTAAGGTATGGTTCTTTTGGTAAAACAAGCAATGAGTCCACACCATCCACTCATCCATACAACTCTATGATCTTCTTTGGCTTGGAACTATATAGTCCTCTTTTTCTAAGTAAACTTATTAATGAATTGGTGGCTGTGTATTTTTCAAACCAAGGAAAGACTCAAACGATGAAAAGTGTGTGACTTCAAGGGGATTCGATGCATTGGTGCTGGCCATTCTCTTGGGTGCTTGGATGCTTTTTCTTGGGGTTTTTTACCATTTTGACATTGTTCAAATATCAGGAAGATGAGTGACTAAAAATAAGTCTTTGCATGGTGTGGTTCTCATGCATAAACATCAAAGAGAGAGAGAGAGAAAAAAGAGAGAGAAAAAGGTGAGAATTCAAAGAACACCCCTTAGACATAATAAAGAAATATGGGCTACAAGCGCCAGTTATGTCACTAGAAAGAGATGTTACCTATGCCTGAAGGTTAACTCTAACTAAGGCCCTTTTTCGCTTCTTGCTTGTCCATCTCACTTTCCTTGGAATGGTGATCACTCTTTGTGAAAGAATTCTTGTTACCTCAAGAGGATGGATTGGCCAAGTGTATTGATGTGAGGTCATTGAATGTGGTTGGTTTGAGTTTGGATTTGGGATGAGTTCTACTCAGTTATCTTAACCATGAAATACACAAGAGGCTTTACACAACCTTGTTCTTGGGATTCCATTCCATTCTCTCCTCTCCATCTTTCTTCCCATTTTCCACCTCATTGTCGATTTTATCATTAGTTCATTCTAGGTTGATGCATTATTTTTCTTTGGTGAATTATTGGGATACATTTTTAACTCTTGCTTTCAAATGACATTCCTAGAGCCTACGGACTCTTTGGTTTGTGGGTTTGTTAGGGCATAAAGGGCATGAGCTTGCTTTGGGGAGGACCCACTTGCATATCTTTTGGTTTGGTTAAGTTAAGTTCTTTACCCTTAGACATTGTTACAATCAAATTCTTTTTATTTACCCCATCCTTGTCATCCAAATTGTATGCACCTTCACAACTGTTTGTAATGAATTCCTTTTTATTGTTGTGAATACCCTCTTTTCACTACTCCTTGTGTCAAGCTTTCTTTGAATTGTATGGATTGCTTCTATTATTTAACCCATTTGTTAGTCTTTCAACTAAAAATATCAAGGAAGTAATATATCACAATCACAACTTGGCTAGTTAAAATCACTGACAAGACAAGGTATTCAACCATTATTTAGGTATTATATATACTAATCCTTGGTTTTGTTGTGATTGTAGTGGGAAGCATGGATTGGAAGTAGGACTGTTGTCACCAAGGAGGATGCAACCATATCACTCACGGGAGATTGTTCATGACTGTTGGATCTCTTTTACCTCTCCCTCATTCTTCTATTGCTAAGAGGAATTGGATCTCCTTTGGATCTGTTGGTGTTCTTTCCTAATTGTCACGAACATCAATTTTGTACGTAATTGTAATATTATATGCTCGGGCACTTCTGTATTTGTCTATTTTCTCTGTGTCACTTTGTATGTCAGTCAAATATCCCCCTAATATATTTTGTAAAGAACTTGTTTCTCTTCTTCTATACTCCAGGACAAGTTTTCATTCAGTCATGGTGGTATGATGAGAGCGGTTACTCTAGTAGTTATTCTAATTATTAGAGCAGTTACTCTAGCGGTTACTCTAGCATTTATTCTAATTATTAGAGTAGGTACTCTAATTATTAGAGTAGTTGCTCCCAAGTTTATAAATACAGTGCCCAGGCGCACAATTGGGAGAAAGTATTTTAGTAGTCAAGTAGTGAAACTCTTGTAGTCTATTTGAAAGTTAGAGTATTTTCCAAGTGCCCATAGTAGGAGGTCTAAGTGTGGACCGATCTTTATTTAAGCATTGATGTACCTGAGCACAACATTGTGTTAGCAATAAAGACGAGCTCATTGATTCATCCTTGTAGCACTTGAGATTTTTTTTCTTATGCATTTATTTTATTTTATGTACTTTACATTTATGTTATTAGCACAACAATTCATTTTGATCAATTAAGAAAATCGTTAAATTACACAAGCACGACCGCTTCGAGCATACGTGTAATGCTTGGTAACCCAGTAACGATTAGCGTTTGGTAATCCTAGCAGTGTTGCACTAGTTCAGGATGTGTACAGCAAGTGGGAATGGATGCTGGTGTTGGGATTAGTTAGAACTTAGTTAATGAGTAGTTAAGTTAAATTAGTCACTTAGTTACCTCTCTCCTTCCCTACTAGCATAGGACATAAAAACATAAAAGCTATAAAAATCATATGCCTCAAGCTTACTTAACCATACAATCGTGACATACAGGTAAGCTTGGGAAGATAATGATCAACCAACCCGTCCTTGTTCCACAAGGGCGCATAAGCACTTAGTCTTTGAAATTCGATCGAATTGTGCGTGAAACACTTGTATTCGTATGGTTGAGTGTAGGGGTACCTCACCACTCATTAGACCATTTTCCATTACCATACATAGATCAAATTCTAGAAAAATTAGAAGGACATGAATACTTTTATCTTTTGGATAGATTTAGTAGTTACAATCAAGTAGCTATTGCCCCTGAAGGCCAACATAAAACAAACTTCACATGTCCTTTTGGAACTTTTGCTTATAGATGAATGCCTTTTGGCCTTTGTAATGCACCAGCCACTTTTCAAAGAGCCACGATTTCAATTTTTTCAGATATGTTAGAGAATTATGTTGAAATCTTTATGGATGATTTTTTAGTTAATGGGGATTCTTATGATGAAACCTTACAATATCTTAAACATGTCTTAGATAGATGCATAGATAAAAACTTAAAATTAAGTTGGGAAAGGAGTTACTTAATGGTTACAAGTGGCATCGTATTAGGACATGTCATTTCTAAAGAAGGGATAAGAATGGATGATGAGAAAATAAGAGTCATATCTATACTACCAGCTCCAACCAGTTTAAATACTCTTCGATCCTTTCTAGGACATGTTGGATATTATAGAAGATTTATCAAAGATTTCTTAAAAATTGCCAAACCACTATATATGCTCCTAGAAAAGGATGTTTCATTTGTTTGGACCAATGATTGTCATGAAGCATTTTTGGAACTAAAAAAAATGAGTAACCATAGCCCCTGTATTAAATGCACCAAATTGGGATTATCCATTCGATTTAATGTGTGATGCTAGTGACATAGCAATAGGGGCAGTTTTGGAACAATACATTGATAATAAACCAAGAGTGATTTATTATGTGTCCAAAAGTCTAGACCAAGCTCAAGTAAATTATACAACTACAAAAAAAGAATTATTAGCCATTGTATATGCTCTAGATAAATTTAGACATTATTTAATTGGATATAAAACTAGAGTATATATTGATCATTCAGCCATTAAATTCTTAGCTACCAAAAAAATAGAAAATGCAAGAATAATGAGATGGTGTTTATTACTCCAAGAATTTGACTTAATTATTCTAGATAAAAGAGGTAGGAAAAATGCAGTAGTAGATAATATTTCTAGGTTAGAGACTCGTGATGAGAACCAAACACAAGGAATTTTTCATGATGAATTTCTTAATGAACAACTTTTTTCCTACAAAGAAGGATCCTTGATTTGCTGATATAGCCAACTAGCTTGTTACTATGAAAAATCCTACTGATTGGACCAAGGAAGAAAAAAAAAATATTTCTTACATAGCATATCTAGATACATTTAGAGTAGTGCATACCTCTATAGAATATGTAAAGATAACATGGAAAGAAGATGTGTGGCTGAAAATGAACAATAAGAAATTCTACAAATGTGCCACAATGATTTAGAAGAAGGCCATTTCGATAGCAAATGTATTGCTATCAAAATCCTTCAAAGTGGATTTTATTGGCCCTCCATTTTTAAAGATGCACATAAGTATGTGCAAGAGTGTGATAAATGTCAACGAATAGGAGCCATAACAAATAGACATGAAATGCCCCTTAAACCAATTTTAATAATAGAACCATTTGATGTATCGGGTATAGACCTTTTTAGGCTCTTTTCCACCATCTAATGGATGTCAATACATTTTGGTTTGTATTGACTATGTTACTAAATGGGTAGAAGCAAAAGTCATCCCAATAAATGATGTAAAGGTAGTTATAGCATTTCTTAGGGAAAATATTTTAACACGTTTTGGAACTCCATAGGCAATCATTAGTGATCAAGGAACTAATTTTTTCAATAAAATCATGGAAAAATTCCTTAAGTCTTGTGGTATCCAGCATAAGACAGCTACTTCCTATCATCCACAAACAAATGGCCAAGTAGAAAATGCTAATAGAATTATTTTAAATATATTTTAAAAAACTATATGTACTAAAGGGAAGGATTGGTCTAAAAAATTACAAGATGCACTTTGGGCTTATAGAATTACTTATAAATCAAGTTTAGGATATTCACCTTATCAATTGGTTTATGGTAAGTTATGTTTATTACTAGTTGAATTGAAATATCAATCCTTACAATTAGCCCAATAGCTTAATTTTGATGAAGACATGAACCAAGCCTCTAGAATTAATCAACTTCATGAACTTGATGAAATGAGGCTATATGCTTTGAACAACCAAAAAACTGTAAAAAGAAAAATGAAAACATTACACGATAAGAGTATCTTAAAAAAATTTTTCCATAGGTGATAAAGTTTTATTTTATAATATGAGACTACATAAATTTCCAGGGAAATTAACAACTAGGTGGGAAGGCCCTTATTTAATTATTCAACCCCATTATAATGGAAGTGTCCTCATATCACCTATTAATGATTTTCAACAACGTTCCTAGTCAATGGTCAATAATTTAAGTTATATCATCAACACCACATTGAGGAACTTGGAGAAGATGAATTAATAGAGCTAAGTGATCCAACTTATCCCACTACAAATGAATTACATGAAAACCATTCATTAGAAGTCCTAGCTCTTAAATATACCCCTCAACTAGGCTCTTTCATCATCGAATAAATTAATAAAAGAATTATATTCAATCTACAACTTTCACCTTGAAAAATGTAGAGGTCAATAGGACATTTTATTGTGAGTTAGGACTATAAAGAATTCAGTAGCATCATGTTTGGAATGTAAGAGAGAAGGACAACTCCTCCTACCATGAAATAGGTAGGTTTAAACCCAAAATCCAACTAAGGGTGAGCCTTAGACTAATCAGTGTCTTACACATAATAAATTTCATTATTTTTTTAAAAACAATATTCTTTAAGTACATTGTTCATAAGTTAAGATGGCTACATAGCTTAGTTTAAGGTAATGTTTATTGATATTTGGTTTCTATTAAATACTTACTTAGATGAGTCACTAAGGTGGAAAGGGTGTGTTATATTGGACCTTGTTTCCTTGGTAGTGAAAGGTGTCTATCTATATTAAGCCATGTGAGCAACCCTTATAAAATGAAATTGGCTCCCACAAGGACCTCATAATTGAATATTGAATTNTTTTAATTTTTTTTAAAAAAAAAAAAAAAAAAAAGACAAACAAAAAAAAAAGAAAAAATTATGAAAAAAAAGAGACCAATAAGATAAAATACAATGCAAGAAATAATTGAAAAAAAACAATAAAAATGACCCCACAAGAACCTTCAATCAAGAGCTAAGCCCCACTCCCACAAGAACCTTATAGTTGGGATGATGCTCTAAGTTCACAATTTCAAGCATCCTACAAGAATCCCCTTTTATAAGTAGAGTGTTTAAGGGTTAGGTGTCAATTATCAATCTACTCTCGATGCCACTACCTTATAACTAGGGTATAACATTGTTAGCAAAGGAGTCACTCATCCACAGTTGGTATTTTAATGGATATCTTCACCTCTAATCATTTCTTCTACTTTGTTATTTAGTTACTTTACTTATGTTTCTTTGTACTTTTTATACTGTTGTTTTTTTTATTTTGTTTTGCACTTCTCATATTATTGTTTTCTTTTAGTTATTTAATTTTTACCTTTTGATGTTTCTCTTTTTCATTTTTGAGTTATCATCCCATTTTTATTCTACATGGTCATCTCATTTGACTAGTGGTACTTTTGTGCATAGGTTTTCTTTGTGTTTCCCATCATGTCTTCCATAGGTGTTAGTGGTCAAGATCCCTACTATGGTAGTTGTTACCAAGTGAATTGCAGCAAAAAAAAATTTTCACCACGTGATAGCGCTAAGTGCCCAACTTAGCTAGCTACTTGCAATGATGCGCAACAATGCTCAAGCATAGAAGGAACATGCTTCCAGGAAAACTCCCAGCCTTTATTGACAAAGGAATACACTACCACAACATGTACAAGAAGTTCCCACCCAATGTGAACAACACCTCTTGTACTTAGGTGCAGGCATTCTCGGCCTTGCTAGTATGTTCTCGTAATTGGCGCTACACCTTTTAGCTTACAACAATTGTTCCAGAGGTGCACCAACACCTCTCATAGGCATAGGCATTCCTAGCCTTGCTAGTATGCTCTTGTAATTGGTGCTACACCTTGTAGCTTATAATAGTTCATCAGAGGTGCTCCAACACCTCTGATAGGCACAGGCATTCTCGACCTTACCAGTACGCTTCTATAACTAGTGCTACATCTCGTAGCTCTAGAGGTGCTCCAACACCTCACCTTTATGGGCACAGGCATTCTCGGCCTTGCCAATGCGCTTCCACAATTGGCGCTACAACCCTGTAGCTCTAGAGATGTGCTCCAACACCTCGCATGTTTAGAGGCATAGGCATTCCTAGCCTGACTAGTACACTCCTGTGACTAGCGCTACATCTTGTAGCTTACAACAATTCATCAAAGGTGTTCCAACATCTTTGATAGGCACAGGCATTCCCAGCCTTTCCAGTACACTCTCGTAATTGGCATTACGTCCTGTAGCTTACAACAGTTCATCAGAGGTGCTCCAATATCTCTGATAGGTGTGGGCATTCTTGACCTTGCTAGTATGCTCTCATAACTAGTGCTACATCTTGTAGTGTACAATAGTTCATCAGAGGTGCTCCAACACCTTTGATAAGCACGGGCATTCTTGGCCTTGCTAGTATGCTCTCGTAACTTGTGCTACCTCTTAGTAGCTCTCAAGCAGGGGGGTGGTCTAGCATCGCACCATACTTGGCATTGGCACTACACCTGACTTGGCTTTCGCACCTACCGTGGCTTTTCACCAAGACTATCCAATCTTGGTTGCCTACATATCTATGACCATCATAGAATCAGGGCCATGTAGTTCTAACGTCCATCTGCTTCGTCCTAACTGGCCATAGCAGATGTGCATGCACTGCATCTAGACACCTCTAGATGTAGCCCCCTCGCATGCCTCGCACATGGCTCTGTCTAGCGGTAACATATGTGCATGCATTGTATCTGGGTGAATCCAGCTATAGCCTGCCTTGTATGCATCTCACCTAGCTCCATTTGTTTTGGTAACTCCAGTTACCCAACACGCTTTCTACGCTCCCGTAGCTAGTGCTATAAGTATGCTTTGCCCCAATTGGCAATAGCAGATGTGCATGCACTACATTTGGATGTCTCCAGCTGTAGCCCCTTTACATGCCTCACACCTAGTGATAACAGATGTGCATGTGCTGCATCTGGATAAGTCCAACTGTAGCCTCTTGGCATGCCTCACCCTTGGCTTTATCTATTTTGGTAACTCTAGTTACCTAGTGCACTTGCTATGCGTGCACTTCGCATGAATCTGTAGAGAATAGATGACTTTCCACACCCCAGGTGTGGACCAACCATAGCTCACGCATGCCTACACGCGAGCCTTGGCATCAGAAGCTCAAAGGATCATGAAAATAGCCAATGATGGATACTAACACTTGTTCATCCATTGCCTTTGGTTCCCTCTTAGTTTGGATATATAAAACCTAGGGGAATTCTTGCTTTTAGTATATTCATTGATCATGTTTCCTTTTAAGAATTTATCTTTGCTAATGAACCTAAGTATGTTACATACCTTAGCTTAATTAGGGGGGTGGGGGGCACGGGGGTGTGGAGGATAACTACGTAATAAGGGATATAATAGTAGGGTATAACCAAGTTGGAAGTTGAACTAAGAACAAGTTAGGAAATGAGTTAGATGTAAGTAATGCATCTCAGATCCTTAAATCATAGGAGAGGTTTAAACCTTGAAGTTATAAGACATTCTTACACCTAATGAAGTAAACCTTCTAAGGTGACGTTATGCTCAAGCAATCCTAGGTAGGGCCTTCCTAATCAAGTTTAATTAATTAGCCTAAAACATATATCTTGGAATAATAGTAGTAGTATTATTGTATATATATTAATGTTTTATTTTCGCCTTTATAACCAGGCACGGGCCATAGGCTAGTCGGGAGTTGTGTTGAACCCAAAAAAATTGTTCAATTTTAATAAGTATTTTTGTGAAACTTATGCATTTTAATTAATTTCATTCTATATTTCATATAGTTAATTATTTATTTAACGATTATTTTATTTGTTTATGTAAGTTGTAAATATTAGTTTATTATTATTTTATAATTAGTTAATTGGTGTGGTTTAGTTTATTTTAATTTTAGTTTAACTAGTACAATATATTATTATATATTAATGAGATTATAATTACATGTATACATTATATATTCATAAATATAACT
>MNCI01006084.1:377983-492306 GCA_015680685.1 Gnetum montanum | reverse complement strand
TATATATATATATTGTATATGGTGACAGGGAAGGTGGTTCTCTGCGATTGTGGTTGCAATATATGAATTGAGAAAAATGTAGGTTGTTGCTACCAGATTTGAACTTGCCACCATCGCCATTGTCGGATAACAATGACAATGATGATATTCCTGGAATTTTGCTGGTTGCGAGTTTTCTAAGTTATCTTTTTTATTTTTGCAACATCTCTCCCACAGTTTCTTGCAAATTCATGATAACAAGAATACTAGATTTGGAACCTATACCAAAAATAATGGATTGGTATCAAATTCTTCCATATCCATTTATTATTAAAATACTTATTTTTAAACATCGGTATAGGCAATGGCGTGGTAGAGATTGATGAGGATAAGGTGCCAGCGAAGGCCTTGGCAGAGAATTTCACAGATGATAAGGGAATCAGGCAAAGCATACGCCAACTGATGCTATTATGCATGCTTTTCTGCCAGATTCTCCATTGACTCAAATGAAACCTTCTTCTTGGATGAATGTGTGGAGCATCACATACGCCTCTTTTGCCGCTTCCTTGAGAATCCATATTAATTTAAAACATTAGAAAGCCAAGATTAGCAGTAGTACCAGTTTTAACATATTGGTATTGGGTTTTGCAATACCCATATACTGTTGTAATATTTGTTTTTAAACCTTGTTGCAGTATAAATAAGGCATTCATCACGCACTAAAAAGAAAAAAGAAAAAGGGAGAAAAATCGATTATGTAGACACATCAAAAGAAAATTCATTTCTTTTAAGAAAACATGAAAGGAGGAGTTGATATTAGTAAATTCCATATCACATTGGAATTAATTATTCTTGAGATTTTTGTTGAAGATTTTTTGAGCCTTGTGGCAATTCTTGTAATTCATAATCAAAATTGCTGCATTGAGGAGACAACAAGGTAGAATTACAATTTAGGAAAGTCTCCTTTGTGATCTTCAATTATTATTTATAATTTCAATTTGATTTAATTATAAATCTTTATTCTTAAACTTATGATTAGAAGTTAGGATAAAAGTTTATAATTTTACTTATGAGTGACAGGCATAAGTATGGAATTTAATTGGATTCAATTCCAACTATTTATTATCTTGATGATTTCTTTGACTTTTTAATCGTTCCTTCACGAGATACGACTCACGGGTTAGTCACAAACGAGGTGACAATCTCTAGAACAAAAGAAGAAAAGAAAATAAATTTTAAATGTATCCAACACCAAATTTTTCCTGGCTCATCAATTTGGCATCGTTGCTGGGGAGGTCAGCAGAGTTAATTATCATCAAGGGTTTAGTAGGCTTTAATTTTTATTTTATTTTATTTTTTTGTTCATGCATTTTATTTTTTTCAGAAATGGTTTCTTTTACTTGTTTTTCTTGTTTAAAAAATAAAAATAAAAATAAAGAAAAATTTGAGGAATCAGCTCCTCTTATCATACTGTTAGCTAAAATCGTTAAAAAAGTTGCAATTAAAGTTGCAACCATTAAATCAATAGGGATAGCTTTGAGTAAGCCTTGGACTGCCTTAACCAAGTGCTTCAACAATGTGTAGAAACCAACTTGAGGTTCAATTAGCAAAAGAGCTATCTGATGGTCCAAGAGGACATTGTCTTAGGGTACTGAATTTTAACATAAGAAATCAAGGTAGATCCAGAAAAAGTAAGGATAATCTAAGGAATAACCAAACAAAAAAAATAGAAGCTATCAAAGATGTGAGGTCATTCCTTGGACACACTAGTTACTATAGGCACTTCATCAAGAACTTCTCAAAGATCACCAAGCCGTTGGTGGAGCTAACAAAGAAAGATGCACCATTCAAGAAATTTGAGCATGCATTCTAGCACCTCAAGTAGAGGCTTGTAGAAACTCCCATTCTACAAGCACCAAATTGGTCTAGACCATTCCATATCATGATGGATGCATTAAACTATGCCTTGGGAGCTATGCTTACATAGATGGATGATCAGAAACGTCCATACTACATCCACTTTATAAGCAAGAGCATTGTGGGTGCACAACTTAACTATATTAGCACCAAAAAGGAGCTTATGGCAATGGT
Source organism: Gnetum montanum (assembly GCA_015680685.1). Classification (NCBI taxonomy): domain Eukaryota; kingdom Viridiplantae; phylum Streptophyta; class Gnetopsida; order Gnetales; family Gnetaceae; genus Gnetum; species Gnetum montanum. The sequence continues at coordinate 490,236 of MNCI01006084.1, read as the reverse complement.
GTATGCATTGAAGAAATTCAAGAACTATGTGTTTAGATATAAAGTTTTTGTGCACACTGACCACAATGCTATTTGATTTCATATGAATAAGCCAATGATGAGTCTCCATGTCATACAGTGGCTAGTGATCCTTTAAGAGTTTAATCTCACAATGATGGACTGAAAGAGGATTAAGAATATGGTTACTAACCACTTGTCTCAGTTACAATGGGATAGTAAGAAGGAGGAGAGCCCATTGTTAGATCAAATTCCTAATGGACTCCTCTTTGCCAATGCTATTAATGAATAGGATCCCAAAGACATAAATTAGTATGGTAACATCCTCTTCTATTTTCTCATATAGGAGATGCCACAGGAGTGGGACCGCAAGAAGAAACAACAATTTCTTCACCAGGCCAAACATTTCATGGACATCAATGGCAACCTCTACAAGGTTTGCATAGATGGATTGGTATAATGGTGTGTACCTAATGCTGACCAACTTTGAGTTCTCCAAGATGCTCATGAAGGCCTTTGTGGGGGCCATTATGTTAGGAGGTGAATGATCATTAAGATCCTCATGGTTGGATATTATTGGCTCATAATTTACAGGGATGCCCATGACTTCTTCTACTTCTACAATAGATGCCAATGTGATGAAGGAATGACCACTCAGATGAAAGGATCTCAATAGTTGATCACATCACTAGAGCCTTTCAATCTATGAGGAATCAATTTCATTGGGCCCATCACCCCTATGTCTAATAGAAAGGCCTACATTATTGTGGCTATGGACTATTGCATAAAATGGGCTAAAGATGCAACCATCATTGAGTGTTCATCATCTACGTCAACTTGGTTTGTATAAAAAAATGTTGTAAATAGGTTTGGTATGCCATGTGCATTGATTTTTGATAATGGAACACATTTTATGGGCACAACTTTTCCCAAGCTCATGTAATGCTTGGGGGTTGAACATAAATTAATAACTCCATAACACTTGCAAGCCAATGATCAAGATGAAGTTACCAATGGGGAAATAACCAAAATACTAACTTGCATGATTAGTAAATATAGGAAGGATTGGAGTAGTAAACTCAATGATGCCCTTTGGGCTTATCATTTAACATGGAAACTTCCTATTGGATACTCTCCCTATGAGTTATTGTACATAAAACGCCTAATACTTCCCATCCAAGTAAAACTCTATACACTTTCAATCGTATCTGACCTTGACTTGGACCTAAGTCTAGCACAAAAAGAAAGCTTACTGAACCTCAACATGCTAGATGAGAATCGATTAGTAGCCTTGTCATCAAACGAAGTGCACAAGGCACATAGTAAACAATGCCATGACCTTTGGATTAGGAAAGTAAAGTTTCAACTAAGAGATAAGATGCTTTACTAGAATCCCATGCATGTACCTCAATGAAAAAAATTTCAAATGTTATGGGAGGACCCTTACATTATCTATGAAACCTTTGCATCTAGGGTCATGATGATCTCCCACCTTGATAGTGAAAATAAAAGATTATTAGTCAACACCCAGTAACCAAAACCTTTCCATGAATAACAAGCCACCAATGGGACTAATGCCTCAACTGATGGCCAAGCATGCTTGATCTTTTGGATCTTCCCATTTCAACTTAGTCATGGGAAAGATGGCCATTCATGTTGAGCTTCTACAAAGTGGCTCCTCGGTTTTTAACTTTTTTATTTTATACTGTTAAACCCAAAATTGGTTCCATTTTTTTTAAAATAAACATCTTNTTTATATTATATAGGCATTATATATAAAATAAAGTATATAAACATTATATTAGAATTAGGGCATGCCACTCTTGTCTTGATTTACATGTATGCAAGGTTCATAGATGGTTACCATGTTGGGCTCAATGTTGTTGGAAATTTCCGAACTTAGTCTAGTAGCTTGCAATCCATTCTACAACATTAGGGTGGTTCCCTTCTGTACCATGTTGAAGATGAAGTTCAAGTTCAAGTTGGAGATGAATGTAGTTATGGAGAGGACTTCCCAAGCCTTGTATACTAGGATACCTAGGATTCAAACCTACAACCACCACTTGCTACTGGCTAATTTACAACATTAAGTAGCCTCATTTGTATAATCCATCCATCTAGGATTTTTGTATTGGATTACCAAAGATTGAGCTTCTAAGGTCTATTTGAAGACACGTAGCATTGGAGGTATCTTAGTAAAAGAGATAAAATTAGCTGGGTTTTCAATTTATGGGTTCTGGGAATCTAACGTGGTGTAGTGATCTAGTGGAAATCCATGAAGCAACATTTCCTTGAACAATCGTAGAGCTTCACCGAAGAATCCATGTAGGGAGTAGGCAACAATCATGATTGTTCATGAAATGGGGTTTGGTTTAGGCATTTCATCAAACACATTTTGCACCTCCTACAAACTCTAGCATCTAACATACATATTCAATAGCACAATTAGATTGTGGATGTGGTTATGATAGCGAGGATTCTAGAAGCCACACTTGGTGTTCTTGTATTATAGGTCCATGTCATGTGGGAAGAAGAAAGTAAAGTCTTTGATATATTTGATGTTGGAAGACTTTGAGGATCATTACTTCACTACCTTCAACTCATCTAATGAAGCATCATCTGCAAGGAATTAGGATGCCATTTGAGGCCAGTCCTTAATGAATTAGAATGAGGCTACACAAACAATTACGAAGAGATGGCCGTAACTGTAACAATTTATGGGCTTGCCAAAGTAAGTCTGGCCATGGGGAGGATGCTATGCTAACATGTGATTTGGAAACACAAAGTGAATGGTGCTTGTGTTAGAGGTAGAGTCACAAAAATTGAATATTGCTAGGTAACTGCATTTGGCATTACAAAGATACACCACCATTGATGCTACTGCAACTACTGCCATTAATAACAGTTGAAAGCCTCTTCTGTTGCTGCCTTTGTATCTTCTTTCCATGGTTTTATGAAGATGGAGCTACTAGGAACCAAGGAGGTGGCCATTTGTGCCTAGGATGAGTCCATGAATACTCAGCCTAGGATATGTGGTTTTTGCATGATGGCATCGAGTGTTGTGTGATGAGATTGTTTGGATTGGAAAAGTAGTGTAGAGAAAGAAAGGATTTGGAAGGTCATGGTCATAGTTTCTAGAATTTGTGCACCTTCCACCATAGGCCCTATCTTGGTTCTTGCCTTGTTATGGGTACTAGTTGCTAGTCAATGATAGTATGGTCTATAGCTCCAATGCAGCAAAGCTATCTTGTCTCTCCACCCACAACAACTCGTGCATGAATCTACTGCCACTATTATTGGTTTGCTATGCTACCAAGCCAACGTCACCTTCACTAACTTTGATGCAAATTGGAGCAACTGCCTCATCTTCAGAGGAAATGACCTGCCTCTTCCACCACTTTCATAGATTTATGTTAATTTAAAACATAAGGATGCCCAACTTGGAATTTACGCTAATATTAACAGATTAGCATCGAGTTCTCTAATATCCAACCTATTATTTAAAGGTTTATTTTTTACCTTGTTGGGTATAAATAATGCATTCAAAATTTTTATGGGGGGTGTACTTTTTTTTTGGTTTTATGGGAGGCATAGAGAGGATTCTATTAGGAGAACCACACTAGATTTGAATTTTTTTTTTGCACAAAATTGTGAAGTGTTGATGCTTTGTGGTAATTAATAACCAAAAATGTTTCAAAGTTGTGAAATTGTTGCACTGTGGAGACAATAGAATAGAGTCACAAATTAGGTGATGTTTCTTTTGTAATCTTCCTTATTTTTGATAAGTTTATTTAAATTCAATTTGGTTTAATTGATTGTATTCATCTTTGAACTTATTGTTAGAAGTTAAGATGAAATATTGTTGATTTTACTTATGGGTGATAACTGTAAGTGTGGTGTTCTCAATTAAATCTATATCCAATCATTGTTTTATATCTTGATGATCTTTTGATTCTAAACTATTCCTCCATGGGATATGACTTGCAAGTCAATCACAAATGAGGTGATAATCTCTAAGACAAAGGAAAGATAAATTTTAAAGGTATCCAACACCAAATTTTTCCTAGCTTGTCATATACCACCTTTAGTATGTTTTCTATTTTCTTGAGTATTTTACAATTTTTTCTATATTTTGCTTTATTTGAATTTGTCTTATGTTTCTTTATTTTTATTTATTGCCATTAGAACTTTGGTACCAACTACAAATGCTACTTGATGGTGGTTGGAAACTTCATTAATTATTGATTGTAAATTATTGGATTTTATTTTAGAATTTTGAAGTTTACCAATGGAACATTGATTCTTTTCATGATAACAGGTAGTGAGTCCATGTCTTTCATGACTCCACACAACTCTATGGTGTTTCCTTATTTTGGAAATATGAGGTCCCTTCTTAATAATAACTTATAATGAATTGGTGATCTTGGTGATTTTCAAACTTGAAATGAATTAAGTGGATGAATAAGGGTGTGGCTTCAAGGGGATTTTTCACTTTTGTACTTGCCTTTCTTCTAAGGTTACATGAGTATTCTCATGGATTTCTCACCATTCCTCTATTGACCAATAAACAAGAAGCAATGTCTTTGCATGATGTGGTTCCCATTTGAAAAAATAATAATGGAAATTCAAAGCACATCCATTAGATGCAATAATGGAATACAAGCACTGGTTATGAGGTTGGAAAGACATTTTATCCATGCCTACAAGCACCCCTCTAACTAAGACTCTTTTCACTTTCTGCTTCTCTTTTCTTCTTTCTTTGGAATGGTGAGTGGTTTGTGGGGATGTTCTTATACCTTGGGGGTGGAATGGTGTAATGTTTTAATGCAAAGTCACTTAAAGTGGATGGTATTGATTTGGAATAAGGAAGGAAATTCTTAGGTCATATTAATCACATCTTTCACAAGGGACTTCATGTGACCAACATGCAGGACTCCATTCCATACTTGCTCTCTTATCCACCAATTATTTCCATATACCACCTCACTGACAATATCGATGGGCTCATTTGATAAATGGTCAAAATTCTATGATGATTTCTTTGGTCATTCAATTTTTAATGATTCACAACCATTAATCATCCTTGGGATCCACGAACTCCTTGGTTTGAAGGCATGCAAGGGCATTAAGGGCATGAGTTTGCTATGAAAAGGACCCACTTTCATACTCCTTGGTTGGGATGGCTAAAATCCTTCTCACTTAGCCATTTTTCTTTCAAACCTTATGTTTTCCATTGTAATACATCTAGTTTTTGCATTCCTTAGCAAATCAATCTCCTATGAAATCTTCATTTGACACACATTTCCAAGCCCTCTTCAAGCATTCATCATTATTCTAGTTTTTTCTAGCTTCATCTAGACTCCAAATTTATCTAAAAACTATTTATTTTTATTTAGTTTTTAAATGTGAAAATTTTTTGTTTTCGTCTACATTAACGTAGCTTGATGCATCCCTACTGACACAACACAAAAATACTATAAATATGCATTGACACTTTGCACTTTTTCACATTTTCCTTTAAACGCCAAGAGAATTTTTGTTGTTTTCAGAGCCTAGAACCTTCCAGAGCTCATAATTTTCTAACTGCTTATCCAAATCTCCTTGTTCTTCATGCTTGCAACTACTAAAGATGAGTTTTATGTTGGCGGGGGCACAAACCAATGGTTTCTGATAGAAAAATTTTCAAAATTTTTCTAACTCCCACATGGTTTAATTAATAAAATAATATTAAATATCCAAATTTATCTAAGTTAAACCTTACCAACAAACTCTAGTAGTCATTACAATAAAATAATACTAAAATAATCAATCTTCCATGATCACAACTTAGCCCAAGTGCAACTAGCTAAAGGGGATAAGGTATCAAAGTGTTATAAGTTGTACATAAAATGCTAATCCTTGGCTATGTTTGTGATCATATATGATGCAAAAAAGAATACTAGGAGGAGAGTCATCCAGAGCATGGGAGAAGTGGCCATGAGGGGGAAGGGGCTAGTAGCCACAATAGCCCCAGGAGGGAGAAGCAAAGACACATGCAGCAGGACCTCTTCAAGAGGAAAATTTAGTGGAATCTATCTGTTAGATTTCCACAGCAAAAATAGGCCAATCTAAGTGAGACAAGGTGCCAAGGCCTGGACCAAACTTGGAGGTCACCTTAACCATGGCTTGCTTAAGATAGATTTGTTGTAAGAAGGCCTAAAGTATGATTCTCTAGGAACTTAACTTTGGTTCCTTCTTGGACTGAGTATCAAAAGAGGTGAAAAGACAATTGCAAGCCTTTTCCATGAGGCCTATCCTCACTTCTAGTGGGGAGTGGTACATGGGAGAGATGTACCTTTTCTAGAATGATAGGCAAGCATATGCCACAGTCAGGATCAAGGACATCAATGTGTCCTATTTGATCAAGGCCATGTTAGAGGTCCTCAGGTTGATTGAGTGGGGAAACTTTGGTTCAGATTTCAACATAGGTAGACCTAGACATCAAGAAGGAGTGTATCATGCTATAGAGTGGACTGTAAGGAGTATGGTGCACTCACTAAGGTAGAGAGGGCTCACTTAAAGATTGCGGCCTACCACCTAAACCTAATGGTGAGGCTAAGAAAGATCACCACCTTCTTTGCTCGTGCATGTGAAAATATAAGAAGAAAATTTCTAATAAATCTCCCATAGTTCCTCTTTCTAGAGATTGAGAAGAGATTTAAAGAGAATGAGCTTGGGAGGAAGACACTCATCCTCCCTTGCCTCATTAGAAAATTGTGTAGAAGGAAAGGGATAGCCCATTATGCCAACAATGTGCTTCGTCATGCTGTTGTCACATCCTAGTAGGAGATGATGAAAGATAAAGTGCCCACAAAATTGCAAGAAGAGGAGCAAGCATCACCACCACCACCTACTCAAGAAATAATTTCACAGGCTCATGTTATAATTGAGCATATGAAGAAGCTTCATAAGCAACTCCTGTAGCAGCAATAGGAGGTTCCAAGTAATGGAAAACCTTCAATCTAACAACAAGCTTTGAGCCATCTTAATGAAGTAACCTAAATAATAAGCTAGCTAGAGGAGACTACATCACTATTTTTTTCACAATGAATGCAGGTGCTTACAAGATCAAATTCAAGTTCTTGAGAGGTAATAGTATCCATCCCTAGATAGCAACAATTCCTAGATATCTTTGGTAATGTTGTCACTTTCTTAGCGTGCTTGGAGGAGGGTGCAGGGGCAACTATTCTAGTAATGTAGCACCATGGATAGGAAACAATAGTGAAGGTGGTGGCTAATCATGTAACAGAGGCCTCGAATGCTCCTACTACCACTGTGCCAAACATTGCTATAGTTAAAGACATGAAGGTGTCTGTAGGAGTAAGTAGTGGGGGCTAAGTGTAATCCAACAGGAGTAGGTGTTGGACTGATTAGTGGGAATCAGATAACCACATCCAAAGATCTTCAATCTCCTAAAAAACATCACTGTATTCCAGTTAGAGCTGCTAGAGGCTAAGGGAAAGCTCCTCATTGTAAATGCCCAACTTGAGGTAGCCACAACTGAAAACCAACAATTGGTTGCTAAAGTTGTGAAACTAAGAGCCTACGTAGCTAATCTCATCATTCTTAACTAAGTAGTGACAAGAGATGAAGCTTTCTTATAGCTTTAGAACAAATTTAAAGAGGTTGAGAATGCAAACGAGGTAGTGTTCTTCGATGCATCCTTATCAGAGGCCATGACCTTCAACACCAATATGGACTTATCATAAGTCTGTAAGGAAAATCTAGCTTTGACCAAGAACATTCATCATTTGTCAAATTTTGAGATTCAAAAGGATCAAATGATGGAATTTGTGCAACAATAATAGGAGTAGGTTGCTAAGGCAAACATGGATTTGAGGAGGTTGATAGCTGAAAATGAAAATCTATCAATGGAGAAAGTTTGGTCCCTTCACCAAAAAACAACAATCAAGGTAGTAACCTAGAAGAACAAGGCTTTGAAATTAAAATGTATCAAGAATAATTACAAGGACTAGGTTGGGCTCCAACAACTCCAACAAAGAGGTAATGTATGGAAAAAATGAACGAGGCTCTCTAGCTACTCCAATAAAGAGGCAATGTATGGCAACCAATCTTTGATGGATTGAATGCCTAAAATAAAGTTGAAATTTGCTTGAAGAAGTTGCATATTAAAGAGATGATGGAGTACATGGAACTTTCCTACCTTTGTTATGAAAATGTTTTAATGCTAATAATAGGAAGGCCATTGTTAGAGTTGGAAAAATAAGTGGCTAGCTTGTACCTCCTTTATGGGGCCAAGTTCAAGCACCATAAGGACATAAAGCAAAAGTTGAAAACAAAAAATGTGGAGCTTGAAGTTATTAGGAGCCAATTTACAAACCAGTGATTGGTTGCTGAGAACTTGGCCAAAAGGGTGAACAACTACTAGAAACTACAAAACCTTGTCAAGATGTTCAATATCAAATGAAAATAATTCATAGCCTAGTTTGTTAATGTTAAGGAGTCATTCCTTACAATGCCCTATCTGTGGGACATCCCCATACCAACCCATATTGGTGATGTTGCATGAACTATGTATGACCCATAGAGCAAGGAGGAGAAGATGAAGGCACTATTGGATGCCTTTCACCTTTTGCCAGAAGTAGTAGCTATAGTAGGGTAGCCACAACAACCACCTCAGCCTTAACCACCACCACCATGGGCATTGGAGGTTGGAGAAGATTCTTCAGCATCCCAGGAGCCTTCACCTTCTAGCACTATGTGATCTTCTTTTCATCTTTGGTCATCAGGGGATTTCCAGCTATCTAGTTTTGCAAGGATGTTTAATTTTATTTTTTTGAACATACATTTTTGTAATCATTGTAAATACACACAATCAAGAACTTAGAGTAGTTAGTGAGTCAATTAGTTAGTAGTTTCATACCTTTTCAATTTTGTAAGAAGCTCGATCCTACTTTTGTTTACTTAAGGATGAGTTTTTACTTAGTCATGGGGGTATGATGAATCACAAATTTGGGCTGTGTTGATGCATTCCCATTGATGCATGAGTTGATGCATCAACGCATATGCATCAACATAGCATCTGTCTTTACCTCTATAAATGTGTGTACCCATCGCATTTATGGCACCATTGAGTTAGTATCATAACAAAGTTCTTGTAGTTTCTTTCCATAACAATTAGAATATTTTATAAGTACCTATAGTAAGAATTCAAGGATTGTATAGATCCTTATTCTAACATCGATATACCTAAACACTTTGGTATGTTGGCAATAAATATGAGATTCTTGAAATACCTTGTAGCACTTGGAATAGCTTAATGTTTACTTTCATGCACTTTATTATTCATGTACTTTGAATTCATGTTCTCAAATAATTAATTAATTAATACACTTAATCAATACATATAAGTATAACTGCCTTGAACATACTGTCAACGCTTGGTAATTCTAGTAGTGTTATCACTTGGTACACCTAGTAGCCTTACACTTGGTAACCTAGTAATGTCATAATGAGTTCAAGATGTGTATGGAAGATGGGCCTGGATACTTATGTTAGGAAATAGACTAAGGAATTAGATAGTTATTTAGATTAGTTCCCAATTAATTACTTTATTTCATACTTAGGATAATTAGAATAAAATATAAAAATTAATACAAATCATGTGTCTTGGCTCTTACTTAACCATACACTTGCACCTATACAAGTGAAGCTAAGAAGACAATGATCATGTCCATAGGTCACTATCTTTACTACTGGCATTTGAAGAGCTAAAGTCCATAAAATTTGACTGAATCACTAGTGAACGCTTGTGATTCACATAGTTAAGCGTAGGGACTACTTGTTGCTCATTAGCATTGAAAGGAATTATGATTTTGTCAAAATTTCAAAACTTCCTAATATGTTGCCAAGATTTCAAAATTTTCTTAATGAAAAAAGAACCTTGTGATAAAAGAATAAGATATAAAAGCCAATTATGAATAGAGGTGCCTCACCAAAGAAGTTCTTTTCTAAGAAAAACTTATGTCTCTTGAAAAAATAATACTTTAAACACTACTATGAACAAAAGAGTTAATAACCTAATTTGGTAGCCAAAACTAGAATTTGATGATAAGTGTTAAGAAGATCAAATCCTCCTTTCTTATTTGGTCTAGTACAAAAATACCAAGAAAGCCTCAAAAAAACTTTCTTTTCATCATGACTAGCCCACAAAAATTTCTTAATGAGTTGCTGGAGGGCCTCATTAACTTTTGCCTTCACCATTTGAGTATGTTTTTCATTGATTTCTTTTTGTAGACCAACCTAATCTCTGTAGTGATTTCTAACTCTCTTAAATTTGAGAGTGTAATTTTTTCAAGTGGCTGCCTCTATTGCACATTTCTGGCAAAGGGCTTAGACTTCCTTCATGGAGAGATTTCTATTTTCAGTTGCCAGTCTTCTCAGTTTAGTGTTTACTCTAGCTACCTACTCTTGCTATTGATGGATGAAATATTGCATTTGTTGCTTTTGCACATTAACATTCTATAGGCAGTGATTTTCTATTGTCAAGGTGACATTCTCCTAGTGAGTCTAATTCAAGGCCTTTTGGATATTATGCATGGTGACATCGGCCAAGGACTAATAAAAAATTATTGTCTCCTTTGCATCCTTAGCCTTCTTAAGCTTTTCTTGAAGTTGTTGAAAAGCTTCAACATGGATCAGTATAGGTCTAAGAAGTGCAGGTTTTGCAAGATGAGTTCTTAATTCAACAACCTCTATAGCCAAGCATTTTTTTGAGCCTGGGCTATTTCAAGTTGCCCTTTCATGATAATGCATTTGCTCCTTACTTCCAATAGTTCCACCTGGGTCATAGTGATTGTATCCAAAAGGTTAAAGACATCTAGAATTGGTTGCCCAATTTCCACTAGTTGGTCCAGTAATTCTTCATGCTGGGCTACACTAAATTTACCATTAACTATTCCTATGGACATATACACATCTTTGAGTGTAGAAACATCTGGTACAAATGCTGTAGGTGCATTTAATGCCTCGACAGTTTCATCAACAACCATCTCTACTACTATCTTCTACCCATGGTGTTGCATCACTAAGACAATTGCCTCCTTACCCTCCTCCAAACACATTGAGAAAGTAGTAGCATTCCTAGAAATGTCTAGGAATTATTGCTGTTGTGAGAGAGAGACCATTTCCTCTTAGGTGTTAGGATTTGATCTCGTGTGTAGCTAATTTCTTTGGGTTGAAAATATTATTACACATCCCTCCATATAGCTAATGGTTCAAGCCATTTCATTAGATGACTCATCACTGGGTGATACATAGATGGATCACCACCCCTCGTTCCTGCTCACTACTCTTGTTCACACAAGAGTTGTTTCCAAATCTCATGCATTCATTCAAGGGTACTGTGGGACTCTAAAATTATTTCGTGAGTGGGTGGTGAAGGTGGTGATTGCTACTCCTCTTATTTGATTGTGGTAGGGATCTTATCCTTCATCATTCCTACCCAAGAGGTAGAAGGAGCATGCTAGAGTGTATAGTTGGTGTAGCAAACTATTTTTTTCCTTTTACATAGTTTTCTAATGAGGCAAGGAAAAGGCAAGGCCTCTCTTCCATGTTTGTTTTCCTTAAATTGCTTCTCTATGTCTAGATAGATCAACTATGAAAGGTTCATAGGGAAATTTCCACCCAGAGTAGCATACACATGGGTGGAGATGGTAGTCATCTTACTGGGTCTCACCATCAGATTGAGGTGATAGGCCACTATCTTGAAATATACATGCTCCGCTAGGGTGAGTACACTATACTCCTTGTAGTTCACTTCATAGCATCATTGGGTCCACTCCTTCTTTGTCTTCAAGTCTAACTATCTAGAGATCTATACCAAATTTTTTGTAATATCCTACAACCCAAGGGCCTATGCAATGGCCTCCACAAATTAGAACACATTAATGTCCTTGATCTTCATGGTGGTTCCCACCTACCTACTATTCTAGAAGAGATATGTCTCTTCCATGTACCATTCCCCACTGGAAGTGATGATTCGCCACATGGAAAATTTTTGCAACTACATCTTGACTTTTGGTGGAGCATGTTCTAAGAATGGTCCAAAGTTCAATTCTTAAAGAATTAAATGTTGGATGTCATGAGGCATGATCTGGTCAAGACAAGCTTGAGTTAGTGTGACCTCAAGTCTTGGCACTAGTCCTAGCACCTCATCTCAATGGGATTGTTTAGTAACAACCACTTCCTCAAGAATCTATCAAATAGATTCCACTTTAGGCTCCTCCTAAAGAGGTCCCATTGCATGAGGTATTATTGCCTATTCTTAGGCTTATTTTTGCTACTCCCTTCTAGCTCTAGGTCATTTGTCTCTTAGTTGAGATGGTCCTTGTTCATACAAGTGTTTCAGTCTAAGTGCCATTTGTAATCACAACATGAACAAGTATTAGCACTTAATGTATAACTTTGAAACATTTGAAATACCTTATCCCTTGGGGTAGTTACACTTAGCTAAGTTGTGATCATGGCTAGTTTGATTATTTTAATATTATTTAATTAGATAGGCTATTGTAGTGTGTTGAAAGAGTTTAACTCTCATAGGTTGATGATTTAATATTATTTTATTCATTAAACCCATGGGGGAGTTAGAAAAATTCTAAAAAATTTTCTATCAGAAACCCTAAGGTTTGTGGCCCCCATGACATAAAGCATATCTCCAGAAGTTGCAGGGCTAAAGAATGGAGTGAATCAGACAAATGGTTTGAAAGTTATAGGCTTTGGAAGGTTTTGAGGTCTAACAAATTATAAAAGATCCCCTTACACTTGAAGAAAATGGCAAAAAATTTCTAAGTGATGAGCACTATTTATAGAATTTTTCCCATGCATTGACTAGGCCTCATTGACAGCGCGTAGTTGACATGCTTAGCTGCATCAACTGGGCCTAGTCGACGTGGCTATTGACCACCATTGACCAAGTTAAAATTCAAGAAATTCAAGGAGTTTTTGAATGAAATTGGGGTCAAATGGAAGCCTAAAAAGCTAAAAACATAATGAGATACATGAAGAGGGATTAATATTTCTCAAAAGATGAAGAATGATTAGAGAAATGCCTTAAGGAGCACACAGTTGGATGCAACCAATGGGAAATGCAAAAGATTTGATTGCCAAAATGCCTAAGGATAAAGAACTTAACAAACCCAACCAAAAGCTATGAAAGTATGTCCTCCCCATATTATACTTATGCCTTTTTTGCTCTTACATAACCTCAACTAAGGAGTTCGTGGGCCCCATAAATGATTAATGGTTATAAAAAGTTAAGGACCGAATCCAGAAAAATCTACCCAAGAATTTCAACACATTAAACTAAGACATTGAACAAAAACATGGAAACTGGCAATGAGATGAGTTATGGAAAGCATTTATGGATGAGATAAATAGTGAAATGGATTTCCCAATCATGGTCACATGAAGTCCCTTATGAATTTCATGGTTAAATGACCTGATAAAGTCCATTCTTAGTCCAAATCAAAATCAACCACTTTGAATGACTTTGCATCACCACTCCAAGACTGGTCCATCCCTTCAACACACAAAAATCCTCCCATGGATAACCACCATTTCTTATTTGAGAATAAAAGAGAAGTAAGAAGTGAGAAAGGGCCTTAGTTAGAGGGGACATTCAGGCATAGGTAAAATATCTTTCTAGTCCCATAACTAGTGCTTGTAGCCTGTTTATTTTATCTAAGGGGTGTGCTTGAATTCCCATCATGTTCTTTTTGGTATTGTATGTTTTTATGAATTTTTGGATGGGAATCACACCATGCAAAGACTTATTTAACTTCCTGTTATTGGCTGACATGAAGTGGTAAGAAATCCATAAAAACACACATGCACTCAAGTAAGTAGAGAGGCATAATGAGTATTGAATTCCCTTGAAGTTACACCCTATTTAAACCTCTGAATCTTTCTCAAGTTTGGAAACTAATAAGGTCACAAGTTTGTTAAAGTTTTATCAATGAAAAAGGACCCTAAGACTTCCAAAACTAGGAAAATAATAGAGTTGGTGGATGGGTGAATGATGTTAACTCACTACCTATTCCATGAAAAAGAAACTTGTCTTAGTCATTGGTCATCAAAATTCAAAAATAGAAACTAGACATTAGCAATCAAAAAAATTAGGTACAAACCACTGTTAGTAAATAGCTACAACACCATTAAGTCCTATTGGCAACAAAGCACTTTTATTAGAAAATAAGAAAAAATCACACCAAAATAAAGTAAAATATAAAAGAAATCATAAAATATTCAAGAAAAATAAAACATACTAATGATGCTGTAAAACAAAAATTGGAAAAATAATGAAGTGTAAAACAAAAAGAAATAAAAACAAAGAAAGTGTAAAATAAAAAGTAGAGAAATTGAGAAGCAACTTAGTAGATTAGCAGTGATGGCCATCTCCCCCAAAACTAAGTTGATAGGAGGAGATCCAAAGGATTATGCAAGGTTGTCCATCCAACAAGGCATTGATTTCAGTGGCTTGGTTAGACTCATGGAAAGATTTAACTTGTTGTGTGTTGACTAGTTGCTTTTTGTTAGGGCTCTCAGGCTTGTAGATCAACATGGCCCTCAAAGGAAAGGTTTTACAAATGACATAAGGCACTTCCCACAACATTTGGAACTTAGTTTGTTGAGGTACATGTGTGGGGTTTGAGTAGAGGACCTTGTCTCTAGGTTGAAATTTCACTTTCTTCATCCTAAGGTCATGGTGTTGTTTACTGAATGTTTTGTGCACTTCATTTAAGAATAAGGCCATCAATCAATTCTCATCTAGCATGTTAGGGTTGATCAATCTCTCTTTTTGTGCTAGGCCCAGGTCATGGTCTAGGTCACAAGTTGTTGAAAGTACATAGAACTTGGATTGAATTGGAAGAGTTGGTAATTTTCTATACACTAGTAAATAGGGAGAGTAGCCTATAGGGAGTTTCCATGTTGAGAAATATGCCCAAAAGACATAATTAAATTTTATGCTCTAGTCTCTAGTATATTTACTAATTGTTCTTGTTAACATTTTTGTAATTCCCCTATTTGTAACATTTGCTTGCTTGTTGGCTTAGGGGTGGTAGTGTGTTGTTAATTTATGTTCAACCCCTAGGTGTTACATAACCTTGTGAAAAGTAGTACATGTAAAATGAGCACCATTATCAAAAATTATTGCATGTGGTACTCAAAATCTATTTACAATATTTTGTTGTACAAACTATGTAGCAGTGGAAGATGTATAGTTGGTGATAGCTATTGCTTTTGCTCATTTCATACAATAGTCAACAACGACTATTATGTACATCTTTCCATTTGACATGGATGTGATGGGACCCATGAAGTCTATGCCCTAAATGTTAAAGGGTTTTAGTGGTTGGATCCACTACTGAGGTCCTTCCATTCAAGCAGTTATCCCACCATCTCATTGATAGTATTTACAAGAGTAGATGAATTAGTGGGCATCCTTAAAGATTGTTGGCCAATAGTACCCTGTCATTAGGCTTTTAATGATTATGCATCTCCCTGCAAAATGGTCTCCACAAAGACCTTTGTGAGTGTCTTGGAGAATGCATAGTTAGTCAGCATCAAGAACACACCAATGAATCAAGCCATTGGTATACACCTTGTAAAGGTATCCATTAATCTCCATGAAGTGTTTTGTCTTATTAAGAAACTTTTGTTTCTTCTAGTGGTCTAACTCTTATTGCATCTCTTGAGTGAGAAGATAAGTGAGGATGCCATCATACCATTTTGGTTTTGTAAGTAGTTGTTTAATTATTGCACTAGCAAAGAGGAGTTCATTAGGAAATTGATCAAAGAATGGGTTCATATCCTCTCTGTTGTTCCATCATAACTGAGACAAGAGATTAGTGGCCACATTCTCAATCCCCTTTTGATCTACCTTGTAAGATCAAACTCCTATAAGATCACTAGCCACCATATGACACAAGGGCTCACCATTATTTCATTCATTAGGAAGTGAATGGCACTGTGGTCAATGGGCAAAAACATCTTATATCCAAGCACATAGTGCTTGAACTTCTCCAAAGCATATATCATTGCCATAAGTTCTTTTTCTATTGTGGTGTAATTGAGCTATGCACCCAAAATGCTTTGGCTTTCATAGTGGATGTAATATGGACATTTTTGATCATCCAACTGCATAAGCATAACTCCCAAGGAATAATTTGATACATCTATCATGATGTGAAATGAACAAGACAAATTAGGTACTTATAGAATTAAAGTCTCTACAAGCTTCTCCTTAAGCTATTGAAATGCCTTTTCACATTTCTTGGTCCATATGAATAGAGCATCTTTCTTTATGAGCTTAACCAATGGTTTTGTGATCTTAGAGAAATTCTCTATGAATCACTAGTAGTAGCTAATGTATTCAAGGAATGACTAGACATCTTTAATGATTTCTGGTTGGCAAGTTATTCCTTGGATGACCTGAATCTTTTTAGAATCCATCTCAATCTATGCTTGAGAAATTTTGTGCCCAAACACAATTCCCTCTTGGACCATGAGATAGCTCTTTTACCAATTAAGTTGAAGATTAGTCTCTATGCACCTTTTAAGCACTTTCTCAAGGTAGTCCATGGCTCACTCAAATTTAGTGCAATAGGTGGAGAAGTCATCCATGAAGAGTTTCACCCTACTACCAATTTGCTGCTATTAAATGTTTAAGGGAAGGCATTGGAAAGTTTTAGGGGCATTACATAGACAAAAGGGCATCTTATGATATGTAAAAGTCATCTAGGGACTTGTGAATATTGTTTTGGCCTAATCATCGAGCACGATATAAATTTGATTATATCCACTATAACCATATATAAATCTATATTAGTAGTGCCCAAAAATAGTGTCCAACACTTGGTCCACAAATGGTAATAGAAAATGATCTTTTAATGTTTCCATGTTCAATAGTCTGAAATTAATACAAATCTACCACTTTCCATATTTCTTTGGCATAATTATAAGTGGGCTAACCCAATGGCTATCCGTAATTGGATTGATGAACCCCATCTTGAGGAGTTGTTTAATTTTCTCTTTGACTATCTACTTCAATTTGGGGTTTAGCCGTTACTACGACTACCTCTTTAGCTTCATGGCTAGATTGGTATAGATGTGATGCTGACATATCCTAGGATCAATCCTTATAAATTTAGAATATGACCAAGCAAATATTGTTGGCCATTTTTTGACCACCTTCAACATCATCCTTTTTTTCTTAGGAGAAAAATTGGCCTTGATTATTATTAGCTTGTCATTTTTTAGAAATGCATATTTCATGCTAGTAAGTAGAGTTTTCAACTCTAAGGGCTCTTGTTTAAAGTTGTTAGGGATGTTCAACTCTTTCCAATTGGTATCATCAAATTCATCATTAAAGAGTTGGTGATGAACTTACTCCAATTCATTCATGCCTTCAACATAGGCATATGTTAGGCTCTTGGTAGGTTCCATGCAAAGTGTGTTGTGTTCAGAATCAGCTATCAGCCACTAGGTGCCCTCCTATTTTATGGCTATTTAATACAAAAATTTTTGAATTGTAAATTCATCTACATATTATCTACATGCTCTGATTGATGTTCTTTTAATAGATCAGAGATTTTGCACACAATTGCACCCTATATCACTATACACGATGCATGGAACTCACTTCTTCTTGATCTTTCCAAATGTATTTTCCTTGAAAACCTCTAGGGAAAGATATTTGATGTCCATTCATGCATTAATAGTCATCAACCAAGCCCTTTCCATAATGATTGGAAAGTCCTCCTTGCAATTGTCAACTTTGATCACTAGGAAATTGGCAGGATATGATCACCCATAGAGAGTGGTTACAATGTCCTCCACTAGTCCTAGGAAAAAAATGATGGACTAATGTATCAATTCTAAATGAATGTTTCTCTTCTTGAGAGGATGCAGGTTCCAAGCATTGTACATTTCATGGGAAATTAGGTTGACACCAAAACCTGAATCAAGAAAAGCCTTGCGTGGGTTGACACCACTTGGATAATAAGCTTGTTGTTGATGGTGGAACTACCTTGGGTTATCTTGAGGATAAGGCAACCTTTTGGGTGCTTGCCTTCATGTTAGTCTAGGATTCAAAGCATACACCCTAGATTCCTATAAGTGTGACACAATGGGGCAACATCCCTTGGGATGTTCATATTAGCAAATGTTACACCCATGATCAACATTTGATTCTAACTCCATAACCTCTTCTATTGTCGTCGCCTTGACCTTGCTCCTTTAGCAGGCATGTTCAGCTTCTTTTCTTCTCTTATAATCATGATTACTACCTTGTTCTTTGGATTCTTCTTTAATTTTTAGAGTAGTTTGAAATTTTTTATCCAAAGATTTTCATATTTTATCAACCTTAGTTAAAGTTTTAGATAGATTTTTGAATTGGCAAGGCTTTTTTTTGCTACACCACTTCATGAAGTGGTGCCTCACCCTCACTATCACAAAATCAGATCTCCCTTTTTCTGATGGAAGGATCAAAATTATACTCCTTAGCACTTTTCCATTTTCTCAACTCACCTTCTTCTTTTACAACCTGCTCAATCATGGTTTCTATGTAAGCCTATAAATACCACATTTGGCACACAGGAAAAAGAGAGTAAGTGTATAAGTAGAGCATTTTTTGTTCATTTTTAGTTCCTCTCAACTCCTTCCCCAGTGCATGCTTGCAGTGTGATGATTGTAATTGTATGAAACCTTTATTCGAGTGTTATGTACTTGGACACACATGACTGGCAATAAAGATCGAGATTACTTCATCATTGCAGCATTCACTTAGTTTAATTGCTTAATTATTATTGTTATTTATTGCTTTCTTAATTAATATTTCTTTACCTTCCTTTACTATCCCTGTTATTAAACATGGAATGAGTACGACTTAATCAGGATCATTTAAGTGTGACTACTTGGTATCCAAGTAGTGTATTTAGGAGTGCTTAAGTAACATGTGCTTGGTAATCCCAAAAGTAGTACATGAGGTCCAAGATGTGTTTAGATGATTAAGGATGGATGCTAATCACACTTAGGCTAGCTTAGATTTTGCTTCTCATTCCCTATTAGCTTAAACAAGGTTATTTTCCATTATTTCTAGGAGTAGCACTAGTTAGGACCACATCATACACCTCACTCTATACTAAACCATACATGACAAAGAAAATGCTAGTCTAGGTGGGAAGACAGTGAATTGTGATCAACATGTAACTATCTAAATACCACAACTAGTCCGTCTACGAAGTTTGACCTGATTGTGCGTGAATGCTCGTATTTGTATGGTTGAGTGTAGGGGTACCTAGCCACTCATCATTAGCAAAACTTGAAGCCAAGGTGGAGCAAAATAAAAATGAAAATAATCTTGAAGGAATAGAGACAAAGATAAAATCTATAATCACAAAATCTTTGAAAGAGTAAGAAGAAAAGAGAGCAAAAGAAAAAATTTATGTTTTGTAGGTATCCTAAAGACAAAGGGTGAAAGTGAGGAAAATTTATTTAAGAAAGTTGGAAAACTTATAGAGTATATGCATATAGCTTCTCCAAAAATTTATAAAGTTTTTAAGATTCTAGGTGAACCACATGAAAAGCTCCATCATGTAATTGATGAGTTTCATAATGTAGAAGATAGAGTGCATGTTTGGTGACATTGAAGCCACATAAAGCAAACTAAGAATGTAAAAATTATTTGAATAAATGAGTATCTTACTCAAAAGAAACTTGCAAAAAGGTTTGAATAATGAAAAAAGATTAAGGTAGCTCATGAATAGGGTTTCGTAGCATACCTAAATGCAAACAACATGGTAGTCATTATAAATAAATAGTATTTCAAAAATTACTTAAAAAACATATAGGCCTTTTAAGATGTGGATTTCTTAACATTGATGGTGGAATTGTAAATAAAGTTATTTATTTAACTAGTATTAGCTTTTTTGATAACTTTGATATTTTTGGTTTTGTTAAAACTTGGAAAAATGTTGGTTTTGTAGATTTTGTAGTTCCTAGATTTATTAAATTTATTGCAAGGAATACAAAAGTAGGATGAAGAGGTAGACCTTCTAAGGGCATTACAGTGTTAGTGAGAAAATCTCTTGAAAATTGTGTGCTTTTAGAAAGCATTGATTATCATAAATAATATTGTTGGCTAAACATCTTATGTTAGTATGGTTGTGTGTTCCTTCCCCTATGTTATTTTTCTCCTAGAGATGCTACATTGTATGATTCTATAGAGCTATCTAGTAATCATCCTTTTCAATTCTTAGGTAAATATATTATAGAATTTGTAGCAAAAGGCTTTGTATTTATTTGTGGAGATTTTAATGCAAGGATAGGTTAATAGCAAACAAAAATTATTTAATGGCAACATTATGTTGGTAGTTTAGATATTGTTGAAGATTACAACTAGGTCTAACATTTTGCAGATGACACTATTAATAAGATGGAACAATCATTATTAGAATGGACAAAAAATTTTGATCTTCTGATTTATAATGGGGTTTCTAGATTTCTTTAATCTTCATCATTTATTTTCATAGGACCTCAAGATAACTCTTACATTGATTTGCTTTTATATTCTTATGAAGATATTAATTTTATCAAGGAGATGGAAATTGGAGAAGATTTAGTGAAGTCTTACCATCATCATGTTGAGTTTTTGTTGCAAATTCCAATTGTTTCTTAGATAACAAAAAATAAGAATAGAAAGAAATATTAGTACAGACTCACCCTAGTCGTTAAGAAAAAACATATGAATGCAACATATAATAAATGGGCTTTTGAAAGATGACATAAGGAGCTTAAATAAATTTTGCTTACTATAGCTAAGCAAGCTATGCATTCACAATGATAAGGTGTTTAGAAGACTTGGTTTGATGAGGATTGAATACAAGCTAGAAAAAACATTAATAATGCAAATAAGAGTCACAAACAAAGTTTAGTTAAGGCATATAAATGCATGATTAGAACCAAGAGAAGGAAATTTATTAGAGAACAATGAGAATATTTTGCTCACATAATTAAAAAGAAACCTAGACAGTTTTGGCAATGCTTTTTTCATAAAGCTTCTTCATTGTTTAAAATTTTTTGAAGATATTTGTTCATTTTACAATAAGCTATTTATAAGGCATGATGATAATTCTACTACTATTGTATTACAAGCACTTCTCCAATTTACTCTTAAGGAAGTTAACAAGGGTGTTAAAAAGCTAGCATCTTAAAAAGCTATATATTCAAATAGTTTATATGTAAAATTATTAAAGTGAGCAAGGTCTGTTATTCATAGAGAAAACTGGTACACATTAAATTCAACAATGGAACAAGGTTTAAATCAACATTGAAAAACTAGTAAAGCTATATTCAAAAATGGCACTAATGATGAGCGATGGAGTAATATAACACCCAACCATACAAGTCACAAGTGTTTCACGTGTGACCAGATTGTAATCCATGGATGAGGCAGTGTGATTATGCTAGTAATTGGTTTAAGTTCATGATCATCATCTTCCCACATGGAGCTTAGTGAAATTAGACTATATGGTTTAGCTCTTCGTGAGGTATGAGATAAGTAATGTTGTTTGAGCCATTTGGCTCCTAGCATACATGATGAATATAAAGGTGAATTCTAAACTAAGTAAAACAAATAATAATTCTAGTCTTGCCTAGTGTGATGAGTATCCATTCCTAATCTTCTATACATATCTTGGGCTTTGTGTAACTGCCACTAGGATACCAAGTGTACCACTACTAGGTGTACCAAGTGATAGCATTATTAGGTTACCAAGAAATTACACTTAGGTGCTCAAGATTAGTCATACTCATTCCACTTAACATGAACATGAAAAAGTAAAGTGCTTTAGAAAAGTAAATCATTAAGCTAGGAAATAGTAAAAAAATTATTCTAAGTGTAATAGTAAATCTAGGAGAATGTTGCAATAGTGAAAAATAGCTTGACCTATATTTCTAGTCACACTTGTGTCCAAGTACAAAATGCTCGAATAAAGATGTTTTTAATTAGTTCACACTACACTGTAGGCATTCATACTTCTAGTTGCTAAGTCTAAATTTACNACTACACTGTAGGCATTCATACTTCTAGTTGCTAAGTCTAAATTTACAGAAACAAACTCAAATAGTTTCGGTAAGTGATGAGTGGCGAGGTACCCCTACACTCAACCATACGAATATAAGCGTTACACGCACGATCTGGTTGAACTCCGTAGACTAAGTGCCTACACGCCTTATGGAACACTTAAGGTTAATCATTCATTGTCTTCCCAGACTTACTTGTATTTGTCACGGTTGTATGGTTAAGTAGGTCTGAGGTATGTGATTTTTATATCTTTTCTGTTTTATCTCCTATGTTGATAAGGTGAAGGGTGAAGAGGCTAAGTAACTAATTTTAACTAACTAAGTCTTAGTTAGCCTAGCATTAGTATCTGTTCCCACTTACAGTTCACACCCTGAACCAATGCAACCTTGGTTACCAAATGCTTTTCATTACTGAGATCACCAAGCATAATGCATGTGCTCGAAGCGATCGTACTGAATGCACTTAACTATGAGAGAAGGGTTGAGAAAGATTTAATGACTAATAAAGCATATAAATAATTAATGGTAAATAACAATAAGTAAAATCCTATTTAGCCTATTCCATGCACTGCAAGGTTTATCCAAGAAGTTCGTCTTTATTTCCGTACACAAACATGTGTTTAGGTACAATATTTTCTCGAATAAAGATCCGTTCACTTTGGAGCTCCTACTGCGGGCACATGGAAATTATTCTACCTCTGGAGAGGTAAAACTACCAGAGTTTCACTATGGTCTAGGCCTAGAATTCAAAACAAGGGAGAGCCACCTCTTATTTATACATTTGGCAACGCATTGCGATATCGCATACGCGATATCGCAGGGGAAGACGCAATATCATGGCCCATGTGATATCGTATCCCATCATACCCCCATGATTGAATAAAAACTCATCCTTGAGTTCCTTACAAAATATTGGAATGGTATGGGATTATTGACTCAAATGGAACTAATGGTGAATGGGATGATATGTGAATGGATCATCATTACAAGACAAGACAAAACTGGTGTTCACGATAACTAGAGTGAACACTTTATACATTTGACATCAGGCCTCATTTGGCAGTTGAGAAAGAGAGAGAGAGAGAAAGAAGTTTTTTTGCTGCCAATGCCAAGATTACGCCTTTCATTGTCTATCCGTAAGCGCGCCATCCATCTCATTCCTTGCATAGCTACTTTAGCACCACTCCATTCCAAGTGTTCCTTCTAGATCCAATCCGTTGTTGCATGATTTCCATTTGCACACACAACACAGCCTTTATATTAGCAAGGGTAAATGAATCATAATGCATCAACCAAAATATACACTAATGATACAACCGACAATGAGGTGAACAATGGAGAGAAGGATGGAGAGAAGAGAATGGAATGGAATCCCAAGAACAAGGTGGTGTACAGCCCCTTGTGTAGTTAATGATTAATGTGACTTAGCAGATCCTATTCCAAGTCCATCCTCAAAAAAACCACATCCAGTGACTTCGCATTAATGCATTCGGCCAATCCATCCTCTTGAAGTAACAAGAAGGCCTTCCCAAAGAGCCACGATCATTCCGACAAAACGAAGGAGAAGAGAATGGGAAGCGAGAAGGGCCTTAGTTAGAGGGAACATTTTTATTTTAGTTTCATAACCAGTGCTTGTAGCCCAAATGATTATTTCGTCTAAGGGGTGTGCTTTGAATTCTCACTTTCTCTCTTTTTTTTTTAATGTGTTTATGCGTGAGAACCACACCATGCAAAGACTTTGTTATTTTTATTAGCTTAGCTTCCTAATAATTGGGTAACATCAAAATGGTAAGAAAAATCAAGAATAAAACATCTAAGAACCCAAGAGAATGGCCAACACAAATGCATCAAGTTCCCTTGAAGTCACACCCTTTTCAATCCTTGAGTCCTTCCTTAGTTTGAGAAATGCCCAGTCACCGATTCGTTGACAGTTCTTATTTAGAAAGGGACTGTACATTTCCAAGCCAAGAGAGATCATAAAATTGGTGGATGTATGGATGAAGTGGACTCATTGCTTATCATATCAAAAGAACCATACCTTAGTATCAACATCATAACTTAAAGGTAAAAACCAAACATTAGCAATCAATAGGAAAACAGTTCATACCATTATGAAGAACACTTATTAAATGAAAAACTTGACAAGATGGATAACACACACAAGAAATGAAAAAGTATGAATCATATTGTAAAATAAATAAGAAAATTTAAAGAAATTTGTAAAACAAAAATGTGTAAAACAAAAACGTGTAAAACAAAAAGGTGTAAAACAAAAATGTGTAAAAAAAACATGTACAACAAAAAGGTGTAAAATAAAAATGTGTAAAAAAAACTTAAAAAGAACTGAGGGCCCCGAATGATCAGCATAGGTGGCCATCTCCCCCATGACTAAATGGAAAGGGAGAGATCCGAAATAATGAATGCCTATTTGAATTTCTTAGAAGCATCCAACTTCTCCTGATTGATGTTTTCAGGTTAAGGGATGAAAGTTGGTGACGCTCATATTCCAATGTATCTATGCTTTCATTATGGGAATGAGTTGTTCCCCTAGTTTGTTCCATGCATGTTGGTCGGTTGCTCTTTTGATTAGCTGTCAACCACGAGGTGTCCACTTGTTGTGTGGTTGCTACATATAGGAACATTTGTATCAGAGTTTCTAGGGCACACCGGTTGCATGTAGGAGATGTTGAGCATTCCTCCATGTCATCACTCGATGAGTCACTGTATGTGATGCATGGAACTTTCTTCTTCTTGATCTTTTCATAAATGTTTACCTTAGATATTTCCAAGGAAAGATTACGAATTCCTAGGCATGCGTCTATTGTACTTAGCCATGCCCTTCCCATTATAATTCAGAAGTCCCCTTTGTTGCTGTTGACTTCTATCACCAGGAAATTGGCTAGGTATGACCAACCACACACAGTGGTAATGATGTCCTCCACCAATCCCAACGGAATGATGATGGACTGGTCAACAAGCTCTAGTTGAATATTTCCCTTCTTTAGTGGAGGCAGGTTCAAGGCTTTATACATTTCTTGTGATATTAAGTTGACTCCGGAACCCAAGTCAAGAAGAGCCTTATGAGGTTCAGTCCCAGCGACTTGGAGGTAGATTAAGGGACTTCCAGGGTCAAATAGTTTCCTAGGAAGGTGGCCTACCTTGATCCAGTTAGTAACGGTATGTGTTAACATAACCGTATGCGTTGAGCTTTGTTGTTGGTTTGAAGGGAGCTTTGAAGCCTTATGTGTTGGAGGAACGTACACAGACTCAACCGCTTATGGTTGTGAGAGTTTGTTTGGGCTTTTGGCTCTAAAGAAAGGTCTTCTCTTCTTGTGGTTATCAGAACCAGTAGTGGGTTGAAGGTTTACAGCTCTCGTAGCATTACATTATTGCAGTTGAGTGGGGAGTTCCCCTTGCATTGTTGGAGCAGGTGGTATGGGAACTACTGGTGGAAGAGCGGTGGATGGATTCGGAGGATGGTATGTCTGTGGTGTGTCTCCTAAAGGAGAAGGAGTCCTTCTAAAATACTCCCGAACTTGGTAGTGATGTTGTGGGATTATGTGACCCATAGAGTCACTTAGAGAAACCTGCTGTTGCACATAGTAGCCATATGGGTCTGGTTGCCGGTAAGGGTATTGTTGTCTAGGCAGTGGCATCCCCCATGACTGTGGGTGTTGCCACTACTGGTGTTGCCTGATAGGTTGTGGCGGAGTTCCACTTGGATAATACGTTAATGGTTGGTGAATCTGCCTCGGGTTACCTTGGGGATAAGGTAACCTATAGGGTGCCTGCCATTTATTAAGTCTTGGGTTGAGTGCATACACCCCAGACTCTTGTAGATGTGATATTATTGGGCAACATCCCTTAGGATGGTCATATTGGAAGATTTCACATCCACCATCATTTTCTGTGTCCGAATCCATAACCTCATCGGCAATAGTTATTTTTCCCTTACCCTTGTCATGTGCATGATCTGAATCTCTCCACTTTTTCTTATTGTGGTCCTACTTCGTTCCTTAGACTCCTCTATGAATTTTAAAACAGTTTCAAACCTATTGTCTATGGAGTTCCACATTTGATCTACCTTAGCTGATACTTCCGTTGTTAGCTTTTAAAGCAGCAAGGTTTTTCTATTCACCAACTCTTCAAGTTGTGACTCATCCTATTCATCACAAAATCTCACTCCCTTCTTTTGGAGGGAAGGATCGCAGTTGTACTCTTTTACGCTTTCTCTTTTCCATAGCTCCCCTTCTTCTTTAGCTACTTACTCCAAAAATCGATGAACTTCATGGGATCTAAGTTTAGATAGTCTCCCTTGGGCATAAGTCCCAAGGGTTCTCCTAGATTCATGTCTTAGCCGATTCACGAGGTGGTAGAGTTGATCCCGTTGTGCGTAACCATGGCTCGGGCAATGATGTAGCAATGCATAATATTGGCCCATGGTAGCATCCAAGGGTACGTGATTACCCTGCTTCCATCCTTGGATTTGCTTACACAAGTTAGACACTCTAGAGTACATTTGGTATTTATTGTTGAACAATTCTAACATCATACTCCACCTCCTAATGGTTTCCGGCTCTAAAGACTGGTACCATCTTTCCGCTTCCTTTACGAGTGTCCTAGAAAACAACTTTAATTTTTGCCACTTATTTTCAATATTTTGCAAGGTGAAGGCATCATGGAATGCCTATAAATGATTTTATAGATTAGTGTTGTATCCCCCTTCGAAGCATGGGATATTGTTCATATTTAGTCTCTTGATCCGACTGTCCTTTTGATGCCTTGTAGGTATTCTCACTACCTTTGTAATATCTAACATACTCTGGGTGGCAAGTAGGGGTTCATCATGATCATCTCTCTCATGACGTCTATGATGCCTATGTGGTTCCCTACTTTTCCTTCTACCATGCCTAGACTCTCTAGACTGCCCTCGTCCTTTCTCTTGAGTCTTTTGTCGAGGTCTCTCATTTTGCTTACCCCTATCCTCACCGTTATGCTCTCTATGACTACGCCTTGATGTGGAAGAAGAGGGTGAATGGTGTGATGAAGGGGAAGAGGAAGGAGAACCATCGCCATGAAGATGTTTCTTAGCTTCTCTTCGATGGCTATGGCCTCGATTGTGATGACAATTCGAGTGCCCATCCTTGTCATGTGTTTTTGTTCCCTTGGTGAACAGTTGGTGTTCATGGGGATCAGAACCAAGGTTGTGTATTATGGAGCATAGGTTATGATATCCCACCTCCTCACTATTATTAGGAGTGGGAACATCTTTTGATAGAGAACCTATTATAATGGGTTCACCATCTCCAATTTCGCTTAGGACATGTAGGACCCCTTTGCCCTTCAACAATGTATGGTGGCTCTCCTTCCTCGAGTCCCTTAGATGTTGCGTTGTTGTGGGATGGTAATCCCTTATGTCATAATCTTTTGCAACGTATTCAGCGTATAATTCCTTCATGCCTATCTGTGCTAGAGCACAGAGAAGCATGTTAGGGACTGCCTGATCTGGAGGTAACACTATGTTACCTTGCAAGTCTCTCCAGCACAGTTGTTCATCCTAATGGAGGATAAAAGTAAAATCAAGTATATACTCATCATGATGAGTATATACCACCCTATATTGTTGAGGAACTGGCGAATTTCGGTTATGCATGTTAGACTACCGACTGTTTCTTGTATGATCCCTAGGTGGTGAAGTGCTCTTATGAGAAGAAGAAGAAGACATTGTGTCTTATTCGGTGTGCTGATTAACTATTATATAATTTTTTGTGTAATTAACCCTAAGGGTTCGTTTAGGCTCCTAACGATGTGGATAATTTCCTATGTTCTACTTAGCGCACAAACAACTTAGTCCTTGGCAATGGCGCCAATGATGAGTGGCGAGGTACCCCTACACTCAACCATACGAATACGAGCGTTACACATGTGATCTGGTCAAACTCCGCAGACTAAGTGCCTACACACCTTATAGAACACTTAAGGTTAATCATTCATTGTCTTCCCAGACTTACTTGTATTTGTCACAATTGTATGNGCTATTCGTTACTAGGATCACCAAGTGTAACGCACGTGCTCGAAGCGGTCGTACTGAATGCACTTAACTATGAGAGAAGGGTTGAGAAAGATTTAATGAAAAATAAAGCATATAAATAATTAATAGTAAATAACAATAATTAAAATCATATTTAGCCTATTCCATGCACTGCAAGGTTTATCCAATAAGTTCGTCTTTATTTCCGTACACAAACTTGTGTTCAGGTACAATATTTGCTTGAATAAAAATTTGTTCACTTTGGAGCTCCTACTACGAGCACATGGAAATTATTCTATCTCAGAGAGGTAAAACTGCTAGAGTTTCACTATGGTTTAGGCCTAGAATTTGAAACAAGGGAGAGCTGCCTCTTATTTATAGATTTGGCGATGCACTACGATATCGCGTATGCAATATCACAGGGGAAGACGCGATATCGTGTACACGATATCGAGGGGGATGCGATATTGTAGTGGACACGATATCGCGTACGCGATATCACAGCCCATGTGATATCACATCTCATTAGTAAGGGTGGATGAAATTATGTAAATGACCATGCACCTAAGTGTCATATTTATAGGCAGGCATGTGTTCCATGATATCAGATATCCAATGTCATAGTTTATGCTTCAATATTGGATACACGATATCACAACTCTGATATTAGATACTTGATATCACAACTAATAAAAATTCATCTTATCATTGCCCCACAATTGATTGAAAACTCATCCTCGAGTTAAAACAAAAATGAGGATAGAATTCCTTACAAAATTGGAAAGTAGATTTACATGATTGATTAACTATATACATGACTCTTGAATGTCATAGTGGTGTTTTATAAAAATTAATACAAGACATGACATAACAATTTTGAAACAAAATAAACAAAAACTAGATGGAGCACAATGTAGCTTATGTAGTGCCTAGTGGTGGTGGTTCCTCCATTGGTTACTTTTCCTTCTCATGAGGCTTTTGAAATTTGTATCGATGTAGCAATGCCTGAAGTTTCTCTTCCTCTGTTCTAGGTTCATGCACCATCCATGCTTATTGTGCAATGTGTAATAGAGTTGGTACATCTTACGGACATGGAAACTATGGAAACATCTAATTGGCTTTGATGTACCATGCCACCAAATGCCTTCTCTCTTCCTTGAATGCCTTGGCCTTAGCTTGTAACTCATGATAATCAAACAATCTTTGGGCTAAGTTCACTGCAATGTCTTTCTATCCTTGGTAGCTAGCCTTTACTGCTTCTAACTTGGGGTTTGTCATCTGAGGTTTTTGTAAGGCACCTTTGCAATCTGCAAACTTCTTCTTGTACAATGTGTACGTGGTTGCGACTTGTTATTGCAGTTCATTCCTAGGCCTACCTACTATTAACATGGCCAAGTTAGCATAATGAAGGGTAGCTAATCCCATGTACTCTTTCAGGTCCTCTATTTGCAAGTCTTTATTCTTAACTTCTGCTTGATGGACATGGGTGTAACTATCCAAGATGGGTTGCTAGTTTGGACTCTATGTTGATATGGAATTAATTTTGGCCTTCACCATCTAGATCTCCTTTTCATTGATATACTTATACATCCCCACCTAGTGATGGAAGTGTTCCTTAAGCCTTTCATCTTTCTTTACCTCATTCTACCATGTGCTTATTTCAATGGCTAATTTCTAGAGGATAGCATGTACCTCCTCCATTGAGATGGTTTTGTTTTCTCATGCAAGATGGCTCATGTTGTGGTTGATCCTCATCAATTTTTCTCTTAACTGGTGGATACTTTCCTCTAGGATGTTCTTCTATTTCTCCACAGTGATCAACTGCATATTATTTGCAATGACTTGCTTATTCTTTTCTTGTGCTAGGATGAGTGCCTTAGCATGTGCATACATTTGGGCTTCAACTATTGAGCCATATCACAATGCTTTCTCCTTCTCATTCTTCATCTACTTGTTCTGCTCAATGAAGTAGTTCATCTATTATGTTTTGAATTACTCTAGTTGATCAGGTGTAATGAATTAAGTGGGATCTTTGCATTATGCTCTTTGGGCTATGAGCTCTTTTTGTAATCTAAGGATTTCATTCTTTGTATGCTCTTCCCTAGTCTCTACCATGATCAACTTATCCTAGTTGTAATAAGTTCAAACTGTACTATAGTGACATCACCTGGAATGTCAAAAAGAGTTATCATTACTTGCCTAGTCTACAATAGTTGATATAACACATCTTCATGATTCGTAGGAGTCATTGAGGTTTTACCTAGCATTTGAGCATCTTTAGCTCTAGTTAAATCTATTAGTGATATAACATGTACATTAAATGATTCTTTATTGTGATTTGTGATTACTTCTACAGCTCTCGCTACATATTGGTGCTGCATTACCATAACTATGGCTCCTTCTCTAGTTTCTAGCACCACTTGGAATGATGCAGTGTTCCTAGAGATTTATTGTAATCATTAGGGCTTTTCTTCTAATTGCAATGATATTTGTCCACTTACAATATTTATGAAAACTATTAGCTATATGGAACTATCAATTACTTTGTAGAGGTTTTCCTCATCACGTGTTCCCCAACTAATGATCTTTGCAATCTATTTCAAATGACTTATGGATGGTCTATAATCCTCTGGCGGCGGTGGAGCTTGCTATTGCTCTTACTGCTAGCCACTAGATCCCATTGTTGTTGTTGTTGGGTAGTTTGTATGGTTTCTTCAGCATCAGTTTGTTCCTTGCCCTAGTCTTTCCTAGGTGGTGCTAGCTTGAGTAATTCATAAAAGGCATTCTGGGCCTTCTTGGGAACATCATTGATGTACCTCAAGATTCCAGCATGTTTACATAGCTTCTTGATAAGGCAAGAGAATAGAAGTGTTGGCTTCCCTAGCTTCTTTTCTTCAAACCAACTCTATATCTCTATGAAATAGAGTTGTGCAAGGTTTGCATCACATTTTTTCATCAAAATTACACTTCCTTTGGCTGCATAGGTGGATAATCTATTTAATCCTTTTGTTGGGAAGAAGTGATATGTGCCAATTTTGAAATAAATTCTTTCCTCTAGAGTTAGCTCATTGTATCCCTTTTCTAAACTCACTATATCCATTTTCTTCTTTTCCATATGCCCATTTCAATCACAATTTTCTAGTTTTGACATATAATGTGATGGATAGATGTGCTACTTTTTCTCCTTCATTAGGTATGTTTAGAGCTTCACCTATCACCTTGACTAAGTATGAAATAGAGACTCCTTCGATGTTGACTGTAGTGCCTTCTTCTTTATTATGCCAAAGACTAGATACCATTTGATGTTATTTGAAAATATGGGCCATAGTGGTGACGCTTGGAGTTGTGTCCTTATCGCTTTCAAAACAAATTCTATGAATGGGCCAAAGTTCATTTCCACAATTACTATGGTTTGAATTAACTTTTCTTAGATAGCTTGAAAGAAATTTGGTGGCAACGTGAGGCGTTGTTCTTGTACTTGTGGTTTCTCTACCTCTTCACAAGCTAACTATTCAGTAGCAAGAGTTTCCTAATGAATGCTAAAGGATTAGGCTTCCTGCTCTGCATGTTCTAGGTCTTGTTCTTCTATTCAGCCTCTACCTTGACCTCTTGGTCTTTTATTTGCGGGCTATAAGGGTCCTCTGATTGGTCCTCTCTTTGGAGCTATCTACAATCATTAAGGATTTGAGAATTATCAGAATGTTTACTTTGATTAAGATAGCCTTTTCCCTTTCTCATATCCTTAATTAGATCAATTCTTAGCTCATTATGATTACAGAGTTAGAAAAATTGTAAAAATAAAACCCCATTAAGCCTTTATAATTGTCCATTTTGTTCTTGTGTATGGGTCATAATGGTTAGCATGGCTCATTAAGGGAATTATTTAAGTATTTCTAGCTTGATCTTTATTATAGATTTTCAATTTTTTTCCTTCAGTCCTACCCTTAAAATACCCTTTGGGCATTGGGAAATTCTAAAAAATTAGCTAAGATCTTCCTTGCTAGCACCTCCCATGACTACGATGAGCACTCCAGGATCAAATGGATTCAAAAATCATGAAAATTAGAATGATAATATGCAAGATATGTCTTGGGGAAGCTAGAAGGTTAGAGCACCTAACTTAAGAATAAAAATTACAAAAACTCTCTTAGATGCATAATGGAAAAATGAAAATTTTGCTAAGTGCCCCATTATATATATAGTTTTTGTGGACCTAATATCAAATATCTAATAATAGGGATTCAATATCAAAGGGGCCCCGATATCAAATGTCAAATATTAGATGAAAATTTTTCAATTTTCTCATGATTTTTGATTAATAAAAATGAGTTCTTGGGAATGTTTGAAAGGTATAAAACGTGTTCAAAGGGTCTTGGACTATGAATGATGCATATTTAGTAAACTTTTGGCATAGAAAATGTATAAAGAAGGAATTTCAAGTTATGAAAGTATGTAAATTGTTGATGAGATGAATGAGATGGGTAATGAATTCTTTGGTATAGAACAATGTTATGTGATACAAAGTTAAGTTTTGATTACCATTTGTTGGTCTTGGAAGGTTCAAGATGATGTGGAATTATTGGACAAGTATAAGATACAATAGTTATACAAGTGGGTCCTCCCCAAAGTAGGCTCCAGCCTTTAATGCCCTTATATAACCATGCCTAAAAGTGTCCTTAGGCACTTAAGGAGTTGAATGTAACACATACCTATTAAGCAAAACACACATGTTAGTACTACCAAATTAGGAAAATGACTCTATGTCACCCAAAACCACAAGTTATGATTATTCACACAGTGAGATGAAATGGATTTAGAAAGGATTACAAAAATTGGGATGTAATGTGTCTTACCATAGGCATAATGAATTCTTGTGTTTTATTTGTGATTAAAGTAATGATTAGCCTTTTTGTCCAAGATTCAAACCAAGTCTAGACCACATTCAATGACATCACATTGTCTCATCTCTTGGAATTACAATTGTAAGACCACCATTATTGCTAGGAGTATTATCACTTGGCGTATTGTCCAAGGAAGGAGTTTATTCATGGCACATTTTTTTATAATTTCTAAGAAGCTAGCTACCTTTAGGCATGGGTAATATGTCTTTCTAGTGAAACCCCCGAAAATTTATTCTATGCACAAGTTTTTATTTATTGCTTGTGTCAACCTTATTAGAGGACTACCTTCAGGCATGGGTAACATGTCTTTCCAGTGACATGGTAAGGCAGCACTTATTTTACTCATACTCCCATTTTCATTAGATCTACAAGGATATAATAAAACTTAAACTACATGATAGAACTCATAGTAGAAATCCAAGAGAATCACAAATCCCCTTAATGTCACATCCTTTACATTCCCACGTGGTTCTTCACTTTTCAATCCAAGCATAATGATCACAAGTTTATTCTTAGTTGTATGATTAAAAGAATATCATTAGAGCCATGGTAAGAACCTCTCATTGATGGAATGGATGGATGGACAGTGTGGCCTAAGTGTTCAAATAATTATTCTTTTATGACTTGATAACATAGAGAAATCTTCACTTTATTGGACTACATTTTGCCTTATTCTTAATGTGTTTTATTAGTAATCAAAATTTATGAAAATAAAATATGAAGAAGATAGTAAAAATTGGAAAAAGATGTAAAGAATGAAAACTCCTTAAGGAATTGGAAAATGTTAAAGAATATAAAAAATTTAAGAAATGGAAAAGTATAAAAAAATGAGAAAATATCAAAGAATGTGAAAAGTATAAAAGAATGGAAAAAATTATATCAAAGAATGTAAAAAGATATATCAAAATATTAGAAATCAAACCTTCAATGTTAGTGGAAATATGAAGATAAGCATCACTCCTCCATCTTGATCAGAGTGTATTCCTAAGGCTGTACACCTTCTCTTGTAGCCCTATCATGATCTACACATCTTCCCATCCAATAGAGAATAAACAACATACCTAAATGTAAAGCTAGAAAAATTTTTATCATTAAAAGAACTACAATTTCATGGTAAGTCTTAAGGCACTTTGCAAGGCAAAAGAAAATTACGAAAAAAGGGAATGTAAAAAGAAAACATAAATGAGGAAGGAATAAATGTTGAACCTCTTATCCTTGATGATTTTTCCATTCTTCTTCAATGTCCTCATTTGCGACTTCACAAAAGAATCATAGAAAGGATTCATATCAGTGGTGATGAAAGACCTCCTTGAATTGACACCAACCCCTACCATCTTCAAATCTTCAATGGCCATGATAGGAAAATACTCCAACCAATGATAAGGATCCCTTAAAAAGAATTAAAAGGCACTTATTAATTCCAGAATCAAGATAATACATCTCCCCCATGATTGATCTCATGAGTGAGTGTTTAGAAGATGCTCCCTAGACCTCCTGGATCATACACTCTAGGCGGTTCACTTACCATTCTTATTGATTTAACTTTGGGCTTATCGTCCCACGTAATCTTGACGGTAATGGAATCATGATCATCTAAGTTTTTGTTTTCCTTTTTGATGAAGTGCTAAACGGTTGATGTGTTAACTAGGCTACGTATACAGGACCTCGAATACGCAGTAGCGTCGACGTGGCCCCATCAACGCATCCTTCCATGCGTCGACGTGGCCCCGTTTACGTGAGGCCTGTTTCAACCTATAAATAAGTGGGCTCCCGCCACACTTAGGTACCTTTTTGGAAGTTGTAGTGAAGATCTCTCAGTTTGTTTTCGTGAGAGTTAGAATATTTTCCAAGTGCTTGCAGTAGGTGTACAAAAGATGTCTGACTCTTTATTTGAGCGTTGATGTACCTGAGCCCATTGGCGTGAACAGCAATAAAGATGAGCTTTTCAAGCATTTCTTGCAACAATTGGACTTACTCATTTAATGCATTTAATAGTTTAATATTTCTATACTTTAATAGTTCATTAAGTTTCCATTGTTATTATTTTAATTGCTATTGCTCTTTTATAGTTTGTAGAAACCATAAGTACGAGAATCTCGAATGTAAACCCAACACTTGGCAACCCAGCAACACTTAACGTCTAGTAGCCCAGCTGTGGTTAGGGGATGCTCAAGATATGCATGGAAGATGGGATCGAATACTTATGCTAGGAAAAGTTAAGATATAGATTAGGATAATTATATATTACATAATATTTCATTCCTTACTTTCCATTCCAGGAATTAGACGCTAGAAGATAAAGTGAAAAAGCCTTAAAAATTAGTTGCCTCAATCTCACTTAACCATTGTAATCAGAACATCACAAGTGAGGTTGGGAAGATAATGACCATTCTAACAAAAGGTTTTACTAGTTAAGATCTGGTGTATGCAAAGTGCTTATAGTCTACGGAATTTGACTGAGTCGCATATGAACGCCTACAATTCGCATGGTTGGACGTAGGGGTACCTAGCTGCTCATCATTGGTGCCGTTGCTAAGGACTGTTAGTCTTACATGTGTCATTTAACCTTAGCAAAATTATCATTCATGTCGTTGGAATGGACCCAGGATAGTAAAATTTATGCACGCTAGGTAGACTAAGTAAAAATTAAGGTACACTAATTAGTGGATCATCTAACATCCAACATGTCTTCTTCTCACAGGTGAGATAAATCTAACCCACCAGTGCCATAGGAATGTCAGGTGGTCTACACGCATCTAGATGAATATGTCCCTAACTTCACCTTAATCCTACATTAGGATTAACATTCATGATGATGAGACATGGAAGGCAACATCATACTACTGCCTGATCGATTGGCTCCTGGAATGCTTTTTCATAATCTTGCCAGACTAGGCATCCATGACCATGATGTGGAGTATGTCATGGAGGACCATGACTACTGAGACTATCATTCCACTGAGGCCCAATGGGGATGAGACCAGCAGCAGGTAGAATGGTATGAACACATGAAGGGGAAACAGTTTAGTAACCCCTTATTCTTGCAAGGGCTGTAGGATGATGGGGAGCCTATCTTTCATGATTCCCATTCAGCCAAACTTCCTCTAGGGCATCAAATCATTCAGTCCATCATCCAAAATAAGCAATCAAGTGCCTGGGACCCCCAAGAAGATGGAGGGTCACACAGGAGAGGTCACAGCACAAGCAAATACGGGCAGGAAGATCGAGGTTGTCATCAGAGTAGAGGGGGAGATCAACACAAGGGTGGTGGCGATTCCTCTCCTTCTTCTCTATCCTCTTGCTTCCCTCTACCTTCACCTAGTTCAGACTCTAATCATAACCATGGTAGAAAGGAGCAAGGTGATGGTGGTCGTAAGGACTGAAGGAAATGACATGAGGAAGTGCATGACCAATCGTGCGAAGCTCACCACCATGAAAGAAGAGGTAGCCGAAATCATCATAGACATCGTGGTCCTTAGCAGGATTATGACTCAGATGAACCATTGTTGGCTACTCGAAGCATGCTCCATATTATCGAGGCAGTTCAGATACCCAACAAGCACTTGAAGTATATTCAGATCAAATGCATTAACATGAACAACATCCCCAGATTTGAAGGGGGATACAATTGTTATCCGAAAACTCACCTGCAAGCATTTCATGATGCTTGCACCCTGCAGAACATCGACAATGATTGGAAAAAGATTAAGTTATTCCCTCACACACTCATCAAGGAAGCAGAAATATGGTACGGATCTTTGGAACTAAAATCAATTAGGAGATGGAGTATGATGTTAAAGATCTTCAACAACAAGTATCAAACCTACTCCAGAGTGGCAAATCTGAGATGTCAAATCCAAGGCTGGAAGCAAGGTAATCATGAACCCTTGGATGCAACCATGAGTAGATACTATTCATTGTTACATCAGTGCCCTGGTCATGGCTACTCTTAGCAGGCACAACTTCACCATATCATTGATAGGCTCCACTTTGAAACTAGAAAGACCCTTGGCATGTATGCCTAGGGATGACTATTAAAACTGAGGGCCCATCAACTGCAGCACCTCATTGAGAAAGTGGCTAAAGAAGAGGGGGAACTTAGAAAGAAGGAGAGTGTAGAGGAGTTTAATCGGGATCCCTCCATCAGAAAGAAAGAGGTCCAATTCTGTGAAGATGAGGAGGAATCACCACTGGATGCAGCAGTGAACCAAAAAACCTTACCCCTACATAAATTTGTCTCTAAAATATTGGCAAAGGTTGACAAGATGTGGGACTCTCTAGAAAAAAAATTTCAAAGTGTTCTAAAAATCGCAGAGGAGTCTAGAAAGCAAGGTAATGATCGTAATCGGTGTAGGAAGAAGGAAGGTGAACATGCCCATCATAAGGGTAAGGGCAAAGTTGCTATAGCTGAACAGGTTGTAGACTCTGACATAGAGGAGGATGATGAATGTGACATATGCCAATACAAATATCCTAAGGGGTGTTGTCCCATGATGTCACATCTACAAGAGTCTGGGGTGTATGCATTGAACCCTCGTTTGGTAAAGAGGCAAACACCCCGAAGGTTGCCTTACCCACAAGGCAATCCCAGGAAGTTCTGCCAATAGCAAGGATATTATCCAAGTGGAGTGCCACTGCAACCTTATGAATACTTTTAGCAATGGCAGCACCAACAAGCGTGGGGGATGCCACCTCCAAGGTAGCAATACCCTTATTGACAGCTAGATCCCTATGGGTACTATGTTTAGCAACCATTCTCTCCATGGGCCTCTTCCAGTCACGCAACCTTTTAGAATTACTACCACCCCCTGGAATATTTCTGACTAC
This sequence comes from Gnetum montanum, assembly GCA_015680685.1. Taxonomy (NCBI): domain Eukaryota; kingdom Viridiplantae; phylum Streptophyta; class Gnetopsida; order Gnetales; family Gnetaceae; genus Gnetum; species Gnetum montanum. The sequence continues at coordinate 452,337 of MNCI01006084.1, read as the reverse complement.
AATCTCCATCACCTAGAGGGGAAAGCCCACATCTTTACTATCCTCCATCACCCTCTCCTATCGTCTTTACTCAACAACATCCCACTTAGCTACCACCTGCTCCACCTATGCAGGTGGAAATCCCACCACAGCCACAGTAATGCAACACTACAAGGGTTGTCAACCTATAACTGGCTCCTTAGCCGAGTGGACCAAAAGTGAAGCCATGAAAACATCCCTTCTTCTGGCCCAATAACTTAAGCACACCCTCACACACACCTGTGGCTAGTGCCTCTAAACCTCAAACCGCCTCCACTGTTCTACCCTTTGAGCATCCTTCAAAGTAAACACCCTCCAACCTACAAATGGTCATGCTCACACACGTAGTAACTAACTGGATAAAGGCAGACCATCTTTCCCAAAAATTAACTGATCCGAGGAGGCCCCTCATCTATCTTCAAGTGGCAGGAAATGATCCATGTAAAGCCCTTCTGGATTTGGGGTCAGGAGTAAATTTGATTTTACATGACATGGAAAATAATTGGAACCTGTCCTAGTTAAAGAAGAGCATCATTCAGCTCGAACTAATAGACCAATCCATCACTGTTCCCTTGGGATTGGTGGAGGACATTGTGACCACCATTTGTGGGTGGTCCTATCCTGCTGATTTCCTTGTCATCTGTGTTGAGAATTGCAAGGGGATCTTTCCAATCATAATGGGAAGATCTTGGCTAAGCATAGTGGATGCAAGACTAGGACTCCGAGATCTTTCCCTTGAAATTTCAAAGGAAAATCCTTTTGGGAAGATCGAGAAGAAGCGCGTTCCATGCATCACATATAGTGACTCCAGGTACAACTGTGTGTAGTAGTTGTGATCTGCTAAGCGGACATCTATCCAAGAATGCAATCGGTGTACCGAGGAATCTCAAGTCCAACAATGCCTATACATAGCAGCCACAACTCAAGAAGGCACCCAGTGGCTGACCGCTGATCTTGCTAGTAGCAGTCTATGCATGGAACCATCTAAGGAGCTTGTACGAGCCTACATAGAAAGCATGGATCATTTGGAAGAGGTTCATTAACAAGTATCCACTGTTGATGATCATGATGATTGTGGAAAGTTACAAATCCATGAAAGTTTTAAACAAGAGCCCTTGGAACTCAAATCCTTACCGACCCACCTAGAATATGCATTTTTGCAAAATGGGAAACTAGTGATTATCAATGCCACCCTTGCTCCTAAACAGAAGAAGAAATTGCTGAAGGTGGTGAACGAATGGGAAGCTGCTTTTACATGGTCATATCTTGAGTTAACGGGAGTGGATCCCAGGGTTTGCCAACATTGGATTTATATCAATCCCTCCATGAAGCCATGAAGACAACCATAAAGACGATTAAACCCCAAATTGAAGCAGGTCATCAAAGATGAAATCAAGCAGTTGCTAAAAGTAAGGTTCATCTACTCTATTTTCAATAGCGAATGGGTCAGTCCACTCATTATTGTGCCAAAGAAGGATGGCAAATGGAGGGTCTATATAGATTTCCAATTACTCAACATAGCTACCTTCAAAGATCACTTCCCACTCCAATTTGTTAACCAAGTGTTGGACACCATTGCAGGGCACCGTTATTATAGCTTTTTGGATGGTTATAGTGGCTATAACCAAATCCAAATTGCACTAGAGGACTAGGCCAAGACAACCTTCACAAGTCCCTAGGGAACTTTTGAATACAAAAAGATGCCTTTTGGCCTATGTAATGCACCTGCGACTTTCCAACGCAGTGTCCTCAGCATCTTCTAGCAACAAATTGGCAATGGGGTAGAAGTCTTCATGGATGACTTCTCTACCTATGGGGCCACGTTTGATCAAGCCTTGGACAGCCTTGAGTAAGTTCTAAAAAGATGTGTGGACACTAACCTATGGCTCAACTAGCAAAAAAGCCACTTAATGGTCTAGGAGGGTGTTGTGCTAGAGCACCGTATTTCATAGACAGGGATTAGCGTGGATCCCAAAAAAATTAGGATCATCCAAGGAATTACCCCAACAACCAAGCACTATAAAAGATGTTCAGTCATTCCTTGGCCACACTGGTTACTACCGGTGCTTCATCGAAAATTTCTCAAAAATAGCCAAGCCATTGGTGGAACTCACAAAGAAAGATGCCCCGTTCGTTTGGACCAGGGAATGTGAATCCACATTCCAAATGCTTAAATAGAAAATCATAGAGACTCCAGTTCTATGGGCACCTGATTGGTCCAGACCTTACCACATCATGATGGATGTGTCCAACTATGCATTGGGGCCATGCTTACACAGTGTGATGATCAAAAATGTCCATACGATATTCATTGTGCAAGCCGTAGCATTGTGGGTGCCCAGCTTAATTACACCATCACCAAAAAGGAGTTGATGGCAGTGGTGTTCACCATGGAAAAATTTTGACACTATGTGCTTGAGTACAAGGTGTTCATGCATACTGACCATAGTGCCATCTGGTTCCTGATGAACAAACCAATGGTGAGCCCCCGTATCATATGATGGTTAGTGATTCTTCAAGAATTTGACCTCACTATGGTAGATCGGAAGGGAACTAAGAATGTAGTTGCTAACCACTTGTCTCGGTTGTGATGGGATGACACAGAAGAGGAGGAGCCCCTCTTCGACCAATTCCCAGATGAACTTCTCTTCGCAGGAGTGGTCGATCCGCAAGTGCCCAAGGAATCACCTTGGTTTAGCCACATCCTCACTTCTCTCACAACTTAGGAATAGCTAAAGGAGTGGAACCATCAGTAGAAACAACAATTTCTCCATAAGGCCAAGTGCTTCATGGAAATTAATGGCCACCTGTATAAGGTGTGTGCAGATGGCCTAGTTCGATGGTGTGTCCCTGATGATGATAAACTGTGCATCCTCCAAGATGCTCATGAGGGCCCTTGTGGGGGCCACTATGCTGGATGATGCATGATCATTAAGATCATTCTTGCAAGATATTACTGGCCTACAATTTTCAGGGATGCACAATGGTTCGCCTGCTCCTGTGAATGATGTTAGAGAGACGGTGGGATGATTGCACAATTGGAGGAACCTCAATAGTGGATCCAACCACTGGAGCCCTTCAACATCTAGGGCATCGACTTCATGGGTCCCATCACACCCCTGTCCAATGGGAAGGCATATATCATCATCGTTGTGGACTACTGCACAAAGTGGGTGGAGGCAGCAACCATCGTTGACTGTTCCTCAAACACCGCCATATGATTTTTCCAACAACAAATCATCAATAGGTTTGGAGTGCCATGTGCACTCATCTTAGACAATGGGACACATTTCACGGGCATCACTTTTCATAAACTCATGTAAGACTTAGGGGTTACCCATAAATTTACAACACCCTATCACCCCCAAGACAATGGGCAGGCCGAAGTCACCAATAGGGATATCACCAAAATCCTCACTTGAATCATCAATAAATATACGAGGGACTGGAGCACCAAACTTAACAATGCCCTCTAGGCCTATCGCTCTACTTGGAAACTTCCTATATGTTACTCTCCCTATGAGTTAGTGTATAGTAAGCTACCCAAACTCCCAATCTAGGCAGAACTCTAGACACTATCCACAACTAGTGACTTAGGTCTTGACCTACCACTAGTAGAACGCAAACGACTTATCAACCTAAGTGTGCTAGATGAGAATCGATTAGTGGCCCTGTCTTCAAATGAGATCCACAAGGCCTACAATAAAAAATGTCATGATCTTAGGATTTGGAAGGTAACATTTCAACGTGGAGATAACGTGCTTTATTGGAACCCCACACGCATAGCACAACTGACCAAGTTTCAAACACTGTGGGAGGGACTGTACATTGTCTCTAAAACCTTCCCATCTGGGGCCTTGCTTATACACAAACCTGAGGACCCCACTAGAATGTAGTTGGTCAATTGGCAATAATTAAAACCTTTCTATGAACTCTACCTAACCAGTGCTACCGCCTCATCGTCACCGGGATAGTTTCATTCCATTTTTTGCATCTCCTCCTTTCCACCTAGTCTTGGGGAGACCGTCCTCCATGCTAATCCATCCTACCAAGCTCCCAATTATTTTTGAAATTTTTTGTCTTACACTTTTTTGTTTTTTAACATCGTTCATATGTTTGAAAATTCTTACTAACTTTTCCCTTCTTTAATTAATTTTCCATTTCTTTGTCAATTATTTATGCATGTGTGTGTGTGTTTAATTTTCAATTGGTTGCTAATAAGTCATCTTATTGTCATCAGGTGTCTGGTGCAGATGATTTTCGTTGCGATGGGTCACGTGAAATAGTCCACCTAGTTTATCTCACTCTTGCCCTTGCATTGTTATCCTTGGACTTTATGTTTATTTTCATCTCATAAAATCAGCAGTGAGTCCATGTCATCCACCCATTCATCCACTCCATGGTTTTCCTTCCATTGGAAACATGCAACACCTTCACTTAAAAACATTTTAATTAATGTGTGACTTGTGTAGTTCCCAGACTTAGAGATGATCCAATGGTTTGAATCAGGTGTGACTTTAAGGGGAATGCAACATTCGTCGTCCTTTTCTGTCCCCTGGGTTGCTGGTGTGTCCTTACGGATTTATTACCACTCCACGTTCTTCTCTACAAGGAAGCTCCTGGGCACTTTGACCTTGCATGGTGTGGTCCTCATCACAAAAATTCAAAAAAAAAACAAACATGAGGATTCAAAGCACACCCCTTGGTCGAATGCATGCAACCAAGCATGGGTCTTTGCATGGTGTGGTTCCCATGAAATAACAAGAAAATGAAAAATAAAATCATAACTATGTGGGAATTCAAAGCACACCCCTTAGACTGCCTCTCACGGGCCACCCAAACTAGCTATGGGACTCACTATGTTCCCTCTAACTTAGTCCCATTTCACTTCATTCCTCTCATGCTTGTTGGAGTGGTGGTTTTCTGTGGGTGCATTCTAATACTTGGAGGATGGACGAGGCTTCACCTGTTGCTGTGATGTCATTGTATGTGGATGGTTTTGGGTCTAAACTCAGGAAAGGTCCTACCGGGTCACTTAACCACAACTTCACATGGGGTTTCATGTGACTGATGATCGAAATTCTAATTCTCTGGTCTCTCTCTTCACCCATTTCTCTCCATAACTCACCTCACTGCCCATCTTATGTTTTAAAATTTTGTTGTGATTTCCATGAACTTCTCGTGCCTTGGCAGGTTCTCATGGATGGGAGTATTAACTTGTGGTTACCATTTCTTGGCCCCAGGGCCCACAAACTCTAGTGTTAAGGATATGCAAGGGCTACTAAGGCTACCGCCTGCTATGGGGAGGACCCACTTGCATATCCCTGGTCTCATTTGTTAGCCTCCCATCCTTTTGATTTCATTGGTCAATTGTTTTCATGATATCCATCGCTTGACTTCTTTTTCGCAGAGTCCTTTTTCCCCATGTTCTCCTACCTTTGACTCTTTTTCTAGCCTAGTTTACCTTCCTCTTGTCCTTAGCCATGTTCCCAATCTCTCACGCTCTTCAACTGCCCAAATTTGATGTTTTAAATTCATTCTTTTTAGGTTTTTTCTAGGCTAGTCAATGGGTGCAACCCCTTGCGTATACGAGGCCCTGTATATGCAACCCCCTGCATATACGCGGCCGCGTATACATGACCTCGTCGATGCAACACACAAACAATATATATACCCCCATTGCGCATAACACTTATCTCATTCTACAAACAAATTGGGGGGATATTTTTCATTTTTTCTACCTCAACTCTTCTTCCAAGCACTTACATTATCCACCACGTGTCCTAACCTATCTATCCTTCCCCTTTTTAGCAACCGGAGGTATGCTCTCAGTTGTGGGGGGGTGAGGCCTATTAGAAATTAATTAATTAATTAATTCATTAATTGATTAAGACTTCACACCTCTTAAGGGAAGGAATGTAAACAATAGTTTAAACTCCAACTTATCCTTTATTGTTTTTGGTTCTAACCCATCAACTAATACTCCGGGGGAATTAATGGGATGCATGTGCTAGTACCATACCTTAGTCAAACTGAGAAGGTGTATGAGGGCCATTTTGAGCAGCTTGTGCATAATCTAATTAGTGGTTATGGTTGATTGTAGATGGCACCGAAACTAAGACATCCAAGGGGAGAAGGACCATCATAGCCTAGGGACGAGCATCCACGAACAGGAAGGGGATGAGGCATGCAGCACCCAGAGCATGCGAAGGGCTCTCATGCAACCAACCCCATCTACAAAGAACCTGATGTGGAATCTATCCATCAGATTCCCAAAGAGGAGATTCCCAACAAGCAATCGCAAGGGGATGAAACTTTGGGGATAGTGCCACGGCTTAAGGTCACCTTGACCCAAGCATGTCTTTATGCTATCAAGTCGCGAGAAGTGCAATGAATGTTCCTACAAGAGTTAAACTTTGGACCATTTCTCGAGAATGCACCAGAAGATGTGAAGCTTCAATTGCAAAATTCTCCTATGTGGCCAATCATCACAACCAGTGGTGAATGGTACTTAGGAGATACCTATCTCTTCTAGACAAATCGGCAACCGGGGTTTAGAGTAAGAATTAAGGACATCTATGTCTCTTACTCTACGGAAGCAATCGTGTAAGCTTTGGGGTTTCTAGAGACCAGAGCAGATGTGGTAGAGATCCCGAAGCAGGTTGACCCTGAGGTAAAAGGGGAGTGGATCAGGTGGTGCTATGGGGTGGATCACAAAGATTTCAGCACTCTAACCACCACGGAGAGAGTGTATTCAAAGATTGTGTCTTACCACCTGAACCCAACGGTGAGACCTAGTAAAATCACTGCCTTCTTTACTCATGCATGTGTAGCCTTAAGTGGAAAATTCCCAATGAGCCTTCCACAATTGTTATTCTTGGAAATTAAAAAGAGGTTCACTGAAAGCGAATGTGGAAGGCAGGCTCTCCCCTTTTCCTGCCTAGTTAGAAAGTTATGCAAACAAGCAGGGATAGCATGGTATGCCAACAATACACTACGACATGCCCCGATTTCCTCATGGAGGGAAATGATAAAGGATAGGACTCTGGCCACCACACAAACTGAGGAGGATCAACAACCACCTCCACCACCTATGCAAACAATGAGGTTGGGTTTGCAAACCATTGTAGAACATAGACGCGAAATCTAGCAATCGCTCTTAAGCCAAAAAGAGCAATTAGGAAGGACAAGTGGAGGAGAAGACCCTTTGGTCTATCACCCTGAAATGAGCCATCTGGAGTAGGTGGGTCGCTCAGTGAGTTTGCTAGAAAGAGCAGGGCCGATGTTCTCTGTCGCCCGAATGCAGGTACCCGCGAGAACTAATGCTAGTGTTCGGGAGGTAACGGTATCCACACAACAGTTATTTCCTGAAATTTTAGGAAATGCCACTACTTTCTCGATAAGCTTGGAAGATGGAAAGGGCGTGATAGTCCTAGTGATGCAGCACTAGGGACAGGAGGTTGCAGCTAAAGTGGTTCCTGACATGATTGCTACGACCCTCAATGCACCGACAGCACCTATACCAGATGTACATGGACTCGAAGATGTACAGGCATCCACTGGGACTTCACATAGCAGAATCGATGTAGCCCAACATGAAGAACTATTGGACCGACTAGTGGGAACTAGGTAACTACTTCCGGATGTCTTCAACCTTCTGGACAACATCACTACAACCCAGTCGGAGCTACTCTTGGCAAGGGGTAAGAGCCTTATCTTGGAAGGGCAACTTGAAGCTGCTCAAGCTAATTGTTAGCACTTGGTAATAGAAGTTGCTCAATTAAGAACCCAACTTACCGATCCAGCTCTCCTCAACCGTGAGCTCACTAGAGATGAAGCTTTTCAATAGCTTCAAATCAAACTTCAGATAGTTGAGGATGAGCGAGAGTCAGCGATCCTTGATAAGTCCTTGGTAGAAACTCATGCATATCATTTAAACAAGGACTTGATAGAGGTTCACTAGGAGAAAATCAGGTTGACTGTGGAGGTTCATCGCCTACGCAATGTTGGTGCTAAAAACGAACACATGAAAAGCCTAATTTACCAATAGTAGGAAGAGCTAGCCAAGGTGAACGCTGATGTGAGGAGGTTGGCCACTAAAAATCAAAATCTGTTTATGGAGGAGGTTCGAGCCTTGTGACAAAAATCAACCATTGAAATCGCCACTTGGAAGAATGAAGCCCTTAAGTTTGAAAAAGTTAAGAATCATTATAGGGACCAAGTGGGATTACAAAAGGAAGTGAATGAGAAAAAGATTCAAGTCACAAAGGCTAAGATGAACCAAGCACTCCAGTAGCTTGGAGAAGGAGAGGTATGGCAACCTATCTTTGATGGGTTGAATGCCTACAACTAGGTTGAGATCCACCTCAAGAAACTATAGATTGAAGAAATGAAAAAATACATGGAGCTGACCAACCTTCACTATGCAAACCTGGCTATGCTAACAACTGGGAGACCGCGGTCTGAACTGGAAAAGCAAGTGGCTACCTTGTATTCTTTATATGAGGGTGATTTCCAAGTGCATAAGGTGAAAAAACAAAAATTAGAGACAACAAATGCAGAACTCGAGGTTCTCCATACAGGTTTTGAAGGACAACATACGGTTATGGAGAACTTGGCCCGTCGAATGAATAACTATCAACAGCTGCAGACATTAATTTGAGCATTCGACATCGAAAAGGAAATAGTTCGTCGCCTGGTTCATCAATTTGAAAGAAATCTTCCCTGCGTTGTCGTGTCCTTGGGAGGTTCCAGTCCTGGCACACATTGGTGAAGCCACCTGGACAGTGAACGATCCCAGAAGTAAGGAAGAAAATGAGGGCCCTCTTGAAGGCTTTCTAGTTGCCTCCAGAAGTTATAGTTGCTGCGGGGTAGCCATCATTCATGCCACCATCGCCACATGGGCTAGAGGCTAGTGAAGGTCCATTAGAACCACCGCCCCTAAGGATGGTGTGATCTTCTCCAGCAATTTTTTCATCTTTCAACATAGTAGAGAATCTAGGACTGTTAGGGTGTTTAATTTTGTCTCTAAACATCACCATTTTGTAATTTTTCCTTCTCTATACACTTGGGCACTTGGCATGTCATGTGTGTGTGTGTGTCATGTGTGTCAAGTCATGTTTGTTGTAAATAAAAATTCCATACCTTCCAAATTGTATAGGAACTTGAGGACGAGTTTTTACTCAGTCGTGGGGGTATGATGAAGTGCTAAACGATTGATGCATTAACTAGGTCGTGTATACGGGGTCTCGTATACGTGGCCGCGTCGACGTGGCCCCGTCGACGCATCCTTCCATGCATTGACATGGCCCTGTTTACGCAGGGCCTGTTTCAGCTTATAAATAAGTGGGCTCCCACCACACTTAGGTACTTTTTTGGCAGCTGTAGTGAAGCTCTTGCAGTCTGTTTCTGCGAAAGTTAGAATATTTTCCAAGTGCCCACAGTAGATGCATGAAATATGTCTAGCTCTTTATTCGAGCATTGATGTACCTGAGCCCATTGGCGTGAACGACAATAAAGATGAGCTTTTCAAGCATTCCTTGCAGTAATTGGACTTAGTCATTTAATGCATTTAATAGTTTAATATTTCTATGCTTTAATAGTTCATTAAGTTTCCATTTTTATTATTTTAATTTCTATTGCTCTTTTATAGTTCGTAGAAACCATAAGTACAACCATCTCTAACGTAAACCCAACACTTGGCAACCCAACAACGCTTAACATCTAGTAGCCTAGTAGNTCCTAAGCATCCCCTAACCACTACTAGGCTACTAGATGTTAAGCGTCNCAATCTCACTTAACCATCACAATCAGAACATCACAAGTGAGGTTGGGAAGACAATGACTGTTCTAACAAAATGTTTTGCTGGTTAAGGTCTGGTGTATGCAAAGTTCTTATAGTCTACAAAATTCAACTGAGTCACGTGTGAACGCCTGTGATTCACATGGTTGGGCATAGGGTTACCTAGCCACTCATCACTTTTCAAGTGATGTATGATTGTGGTTTAATGATTTTGTTTTTGGGCTTTTAGTTGGAGTCATCTTTTTAGAATGGGAATTAATAAGTGGATCATATTGTTCCATGCATATTTTGGACAACTTAATGTTCTCAGTTGTTAGCACCAAGTGTTTTTTTGGTTTAGTGGCTCTTACTCTCTCTTGTGCGCACACTTTTTTTTCACACTTTTTGTGGATTGGTGTAATGACTATGTTAACATTTTGAAGTTTTGGTCCATAACTACACCCTTTGCTTTTAACTGTAATGCATGGAATTTGCTGTGTGTGTATGGCTCCATGCTTGTCTTCTTTGGAGATGTTGATAGATAACTCTCTCATGCTTAGCTTAGCATCAATTGTGCTAAGCCATGCTCTCCCCATGATAATTACAAATTCCATGTCTTCATTTTTCACATTGATTACAAGAAAATTTGCTAGATAAGACCACCCATTGACAGTGATCACCGCATCCCCTATCTATCCCAAAGGAATGGTGATAGATTGATCTACAAGCTCCAACCTTATATTACACTCCTTCAAGAATGGTAAGTTCCATGCTTGATATGTTTCATTAGAGATCAAATTCATCCCAAAACTTGAGTCTAATAAAGCTTTACAGGGCTTATTTCTAGCTACTAGTAGATAAATCAAAGGAATTCCTAGATCAATTATTTTCTTAAGAAGTGGCCCTACCTTTATCCAGTTTGTGACTATTTTTGAGAGCATGGCAGTTTGCATGTTTGTGTTCGATGATGATAGAATCTTGTTTGGTAAGAGAATCTATTGTAGGAGAAGTTGGTTTTAGTGAAGTTCTAACTCTACCAGTCTTTTTAGGACTTTTCATAAAGAAAGTATGGTTCTTCATTTGACTCCAAGTGTTGTTTGTAAGATCCTCTATTTGTATGTTCACTACCCTTGTAGCTTTCTCTATTGTGGTTATGATAGCAATTCACCTTGCATGGTAGGTGCATGATAGGTGGTGGCATTGTTGATAAAGGATTTGGATGTTGATTTGAAGAAGTAGCTATTGATGGATGCATATGTGAGTTTGGATATATTCTTTATAGCGTTGGTCTATGATATTTTGTTGGATGGTATTGTGGATTTTGGACAAAAGCATTATTAGGAGAGATTGAACATTGTACATAGTATCTGTAAGGATCAGGCTACCAATATGAATACTGTTGGCATGGTAGTACCATGGTTCACAATTGGGTTTGTTGCCACTACTAGTGGTACTACTCTTGTGGTTGTGACAAAGCTTCACTGGGATAGTACGTGGGTTGGAAGTTCTTCCTATAGTTACCTTGAGGATAAGGTACCCTTTTGGGCATTTATTTTTGGACAAATTTATGATTAAGTGTTTATGTCCCTGTCTCTTGAAAATTTGTCATCATTGGACAACATCCCTTAGGATGTTTGTACTTACTCATGGCACATCCTTCCTTGTTGATGAAGCTAGTGTCTGATCACTCAGCCACTGTAGCCACTTTGTTCCTTCATCCAAACTCTTTCTTCTTTTTCTTGTCTTTGCCTTTTCAAAAGGCTTACTTTGCTTTCTCTTCCATAATATTTAAAGTTGTTGTGCATCTCTTATTGACTAAGTCCCATATCTTTGTTAGCTATGTTGCTACATCGGTGATAGATTTTTGTATCGATAGCATTTTCTTTTGGATTACTTGATCTAAGATTTCCTCTTCTTGAGTATCATAAACCCTTGCATCTCTCTTTCTAATTGATGGATCTCAGTTATGCTCCTCACCTTATTCTCTCTTTCTTAATTCACCTTCTTCCTTCATGACTTAATCAATTAATCTCAAAATGCTAAGGATAGTCATTTCAAATAATCTTTCTTGGGCATAAATCCCAAGTGTCTCCCTAGATTTGTTTCATAACCCATCTACAATGTGCCTGAGTTGTTCCTTCTGTGAGAATCCATGGCCTGAGCATCTATGTAGTAGTAAGTAGTATTTGTTCATTGCCTCATCAAGGGTTTCATGAGTCCCTTGCTTTCATCCTTGTATTTTCTACCTTAAGTTAGACACTCGTGAGTAGGTTTGGTACTTGTCATTGAAGATCTCTAGCATGGTACTCCATCTTCTGATTGATTTAAGTTCAAGTGATTGATGCCAAATCTCTACCTCTTTCGCAAGTGTTTTTGGAAATAGCTTTAACTTTTGCTAGTCACTTTTAATGTTTTGTAGGGTGTAGGCGTCGTGGAATGCTTGGAGGTGCTGTTGTGGATCAACATTATAACCACCTTCAAATCTTGACATGTTATTTGTATGATGCCATTTGATACAACTATTCCTCAAATGCCTGGTTGGAATATGTACAACTTCCTGTATGTTAATCATGCTTTGAGTAGCCATAAGGGATTCATCATCTCAATCAAGTTTGTGTGCTTGGTTGTAGTAGTGCGCCCTTCTGTGCCCATCCCTTTTGTGATTTCTACGATTCCCACGTCTACTCTATTTGTACTTTTCATCTTCCAAATCGGAATGTCTTGAGTGATGGTCATGAGTTCTCCTCTCTTTCCTATCATGGTCTTTGTATCATTGCCTCCTTCTATTAGAGTCTACTGATGATTGTGAGGACGTTGATGCAACAATAGGAGAACAATGCCAACTTGTCCTCTTATGATGACTCTGATGTTCTTCTTTATGAGATCCAATAGGAACTCTTGGCCTTAAAATTTCTTGTGCCTTGACTCTTTTGCTGCTCACTTGAGTGTCTCTGCTAATTCAGAGTGTGATTTATTCCTAATAGGATTCTCTAATCGAATGATAGGTGTTTGTGACTAGAACTCATGATTTTGGTGGAGTTGTTCAGCAATGAATGCATCTCCATCAAGCTCATCCAAGACAACAATAGAGTTGACTATCTTTCCTTTGTCTTGTTCATGTCTGCTTTCCATGGCATTGTCTTTTCTTAACAGCTCATCCATGGATTCATGTGGTCAGGTCATGTGTTTGGTTTCATGATACCCTCCAAGTGCTTCACTTAGTTTCATCCCCCTATGAAATATTTGGAGCATGATGGGTGCTGAATGTTTTGGTGGTAGAACAATGTTCCCTTGAAGATCTCTCCACCTAAGTTGCCTATCCTAATGAAAGATGAATGTAAAATTAGGATAATAAGCAACATGATTAGCATATGAGATCCTTGTTTGCATTGGCATACTCCAGTCTTCTTCTTAGTCAATTTTGTCATTGCTTCTCAATGGTTTCTTGGTAGGTGATGTTGTATTCTTATTCAAATCCATGTTATGGTTTAAGATGTTTGTTTTAAGTGTGATTAGTTAGAGTTATGAATTTTAACTTCGTGTTTCAAGTACAAGAAACTTTATGTAATCAATTACTCAGCATACATTGATAAGTCCTCGACAACGGTGCTAATGATAAGCGGTGGAGTAATCCAACACACAACCATACAAGTCACAAGTGTTTCATGCATGACCAGATCATAATCTGTGGATAGGTAATGTGATTATGCTAGTAATTGATTTAAGTTCATGATCATCGTCTTCCCATGTGGAGCTTAGTGAAATCTGACTGTATGGTTTAGCTCTTCGTGAGGTATGAGATAAGTGATGTTGTTTGGTCCACTTGACTCCTAGCATACATGATGACTATAAAGGTGAATTCTAAATTAAGTAAAATGAATAACGAATCTAGTCTAGCCTAGTGCAATGAGTATCTGTTCCTAATCTTTCGTACACACCTTGGGCTTTGTGCAACTACCATTGGGATACCAAATGTACCACTACTAGGCATACCAAGCATAGCACTATTAGGTTACCAAGCAATTACACTTAAGTGCTTGAGATTAGTCATACTCATTTTGCTTAATATGAAGATGTAAAAGTAAAGTGCTTTTAAAAGGTAAATCATTAAGCTAAGAAACAATAAAAAAATTATTCTAAGTGTAACAGTAAATCTAGGAGAATGTTGCAGTAGTGGAAAATAGCTCAATCTTTATTTCCAATCACACTTGTGCCCAAGTACAAAATGCTCGAAAAAAGATGACGTTCACTAGTTCATACTACACTGCGGGCATTCACACTTCTAGTTGCTAAGTCTAAATTAATGGAAACAAACTGAAAAAGTTTCGGTTAGGGTGGACAAAATTGTGTATTGGATTGTGTGCCTAAGTGTCATATTTATAGGCAGGCACATGTCTTGCGATATCCAATATCCAATGTCATAGCTTGTGCTTCGATATTGAATATGCGATATTGCAACTCCGATATTGGATACACGATATCGTAGTTGATAAAATTCATCTTATCACCAAGCAATGAATATTCTTTTATATGTAGATGATGCTACCTTGATTTCCACCACTGTAGAAGGTATGCAAAATATGTTGCAATTTTTAGAAAATTATTATCATTCATTCGGCCTTCAAGTGAATGTAGTTAAAACCAAATTGATCATTTGGTGTACAAGAAATAACTGTTATAACATTTATTTTAGAGGTGCAAATAATATATTCTTTTAAATATCTAAGTCTTTATATGAAGAATTACTTTGAGATTGCAGTCAGCGCACGACACTTGAGCAGTTGTGCAATTTGGCCGCATCCTGCACTCCATCCTAATAATGGCTAATGCTTTTCGCCAAGGGCATTCATTACTCACTTGAAGCAGTTGTCCAATTTGTCCGCATCCTGCACTCTATCCTAATAATGGCTAAAGGCCAAAGGCATTCATTCATTCATTATTCATTACCAGCCAATAATCGACGAAATACATAACGACATACACATACACGTCGTGATCTTTTTGTCTGAGGAATCCTACACATACACGTCTCTACCGTCCACGCTCTTCTTCGTCTGTTACTGGTCCGAGCTCGTTCAGGATATGATCTCCTGAGCAACAGTATCACTTAATTATCCCTCTCACGCTCTTCTTTGCTCTGCAAGCTGTATCATCCTCATTTTCTCTGCCCACCATTCTAATACAGACATTCATTCATTCATTCAGACATGGCCAAGATGCGAAACCAACAGCACGCGCTGCTGCTGCCGTTTCCAGTACAGGGGCATATCAACGCATTCGCACAGTTATCGCAGGTTCTAATCAGCAGAAACCTGCTCATCACTTTCGTGCATACCAATTTCAATCACGAGCGCATCAGGCCCATCTCCACCGCCCAAATCCGCTTCGTGAGCTTTCCCGACGGTCTGCCTCCGCATCATGGGCGAGGGCAGAACCTGCCAGAATTCGTAGATCATCTTCTCCAAACAGCTCCTTCCCACATCGACGCACTTATCAAGAATTCGGACCCGCCAGTGGACGTCATGATAGCAGACACGCTGTATATGTTTGCTCAGGACATTGCCGACGCACACGCTATTCCCAGGGTAGTGTTCAGAACCACCAGCGCCTGTGGCGGCTCTGCTTATTTCCACATCCGCCTGCTCATGGAACAGGCTTACATTCCCCTTAGCAGTATGTAGTTCATCCTTGCTTAGTTTCTACCCCCTCTTTTATTTCATTTTGATATGGTATGTATTTGTATTCCTGAGGAATTTTGAGTCACTATTGTTGAATTGATTATACATAGCAAATGAGATTATGAGATTAGGTGGTTTTTGATTTTCAGATGGAGAGAAAGACAATCTGGAGAAGCCCGTGACATGCATTCCTAGTATGGACTGTATTAGAGTGAAGGATCTTCCCAGCTTTCTGACCAGGGCGGATTATACTTCCAATTACATGTTTAAACATTACTGGGAACTGCACATGAGGCGGGACCTGGAGAGGGCAAGCATGTGGTTGATCAACACTTGGGACGAATTGGAAGGTCCGGTGCTGGCACATCTGAACGCACAGCTCTCTAACAAAGTTGTGGGCATCGGTCCTCTGCTGTTGATGCAGCACAAGGAAGAGCAAGAACAAGAACAAAAACAGCACCAAAATGAAAAAATGGCCATGGAAGAGAGCAGCAGCAATAGCAACAGCCTATGGAAGGAGGAGAACGCGTGTTTGGAATGGCTGGACAAGCAGAGGGTGGGATCCGTTTTGTATGTGAGCTTTGGCAGCTTGGCTGTGTTCAGTGAGCAGCAGTTGCAGGAGTTGGCGTTGGGAATTGAGCAGAGCATGTATCCGTTTCTATGGGTTTTGCGCAGGGACATGTTGCAGCAGGAGGAGGAAGAGGGCGAATTATCATCTTCTTCTTCGTCGTCGATGAAGCTACCGCTTGGATTCTGCGACAGAACCGGCGAAAGATCGTATTTTGTGGGTTGGGCTCCGCAGTGGAAAGTTCTGAAACATCCGTCTGTGGCAGCATTTTTGACTCACAACGGATGGAATTCCACGGTTGAGAGCATCTGCGCAGGGGTGCCCATGCTGTGCTGGCCCTACTTTGCAGACCAACAAACAAATCGGCGATTCGTGAGCGCAGTTTGGAAAGTGGGTTGGGAAATTGATGAAAATGTGACGAGGAATGCGGTTGCAGAAATGGTGAGGAAAGTGTTGGATCCCACCGACGCACAAGGATGTTTATTAAGAGAGAACGTTTGCAGACTAAGAGACAGTGCTCTCAGAGCGGTTTCAGAGGGAGGTTCATCGCACTCCAATCTGAATCGGCTTTTGAATTTAGTGGCCACTGGTAGCTGTGTTGCCACACCAGAAAATACCCATGAACCCTGACTGCAAACCTTTGTCGATATTTAAGTATTTGTCTGCGGTATGGATGTGATTTTTAATCAATTTCTGTCTGCGGTATGGATGTGATTTTTAATCAATTTCTTCTGCTGCTGTTGCATTTGGCTCTAATTCAAAACGAGGATATGTATGTGTTTCTTTGTCTGCCAGCGTATACTTTTATGTTTTAACTCCTTTCCTTCCTTTCTTCCTCTTTTCTGTCACGCTCTCACACATGCCTTGGATTTTGTTAATGATATGTTTCCTCTAAATTTCTCCATTGCCTTGACACCTTTCGCTGCGAAAATAAGTTTTATTAATATTAAAAGAGCATAAAGTACAGTAACCACATACTTAAAGGAAGGGGAACTGAGATAACTGTCAATGAGATAACTGTCAATGAGACTTGGGAACAACCTTAAAAAAGGAGGAAACCGATCTGGGGCAGTACCAATTGTCAACACAAACTGACTCGTTACAAGAGAGAATCTTAAAAATAATTCATTACTAAAGCAGGAAACCCAATCTGGGCACTATCAATCGTCAACACAAACTGACTTGTTTTGTTATAAGAGAAAACCTTAAAAATAATCTATGCCATTCGGATAAATTTTCATGAGCTGTTGGCGTTGGATTCGGGAGCACATATAGAAGCGTATTAAATCCTGAATGGGTGCGTATTTTATAATTTCCAATGAAATTTTGTCTGGATCTGTACATATACATAGAAATGGTCGCCTTATCTTGCCCTGGTATTTTTCCCTTGTTCTCAATGTCAGAATTGTGCATTAAAATCTTACCTATCTTTTCCGTTCTTGTTCTAAATCTTACCAGAAACTTCGTTTCATTGTTAAGTGGGCAGCGGTGAATCAAGATTCTTGGCATCGGCATGACACAGATCACAGAAAACAAGTGAGTACGAATGAATAAACAAACACACGAAAATCACGAAAGGGCCACTTCGGTAGCCGAAGGCCGAAGGGCCAAGTTTACGGAAATCAAGTTTGGGACGGGGCATGCGAGGAAAACATTGCATTTGCATAGATTGGCCTTTGGGAGCGTCAAAGGTTCCGCCATGACTCACACATGCACGCGTGTTTATTGGTCATTGCTGGTTTTTGCTCTTTTGAGAAAAAAGAAAAAGTAAAACGGGGTCATCGTCATGGGTCACGAGTCATGAACTTGATGACGGATGGATACTTGTTCAACTTTTTTTAATGTGTTTGCTTATGAGCCAACGAAGCCCACCAGCACATAGCCAATGACCATATGCAAGGTCATGGCACTCTGTTTTTACTTACCCCTTCTTCATCATGACTAGTACTAATTCTTCAACGTTTGAAAGGTTTTCGATCTTCTTCGTAGGGGAGGTGAGTTACTGGGGTGTGCCTAGTTGAGTTAAGTTGTGTTTTCTTATAATGTGGTTCTCTTCAACATGGCTCTACAATGCTACTCATAGGTCATTGTTGAACAAAAGTATTAGCAAATGTGATTTGTTATAAATTTGGTTGAGGCTTGAGGCTTGATTTCATTCTTGGAAAGATTGGATTGAGTAAAAAAAGGGTTTCATTTTATTGCTATCATTATGGTTGTTGCAAAAATTATATGTTTGGCTCTTGAGTAAGGAAATGGATTGGATGCCCTTTATACCTTTGCAAATTTTCTTGATTCAGTTTAATGATGATATTGCAATCTTCTGCGCAATGTTTAAGCATACAATGTTTTTTCTACAATGTACTTGTTCTATATTCTACAATGTTTTTTTTATGACATATGAGATTTAATTTTTTAAAAAAACTAATATATTTAAATTTTTTCTATCATGTTCCCAGCCATGAACCCATCCCCACTTTTTCTTGAGGCACACATACCCAAACACGTTCAGAATCATGAATCCTCGATTTGTGGCTTCCACGAATTAGATTTTTTTGATGCATATAAAATAATTGATCACTAAAGGAGGAAACCCATCTGGGGCACTACCAATCGTCAACACAAACTGACTTGTTACAAGAGAGAATGGCATAAATTTAGATGAGGCAGAGAACTCTTAGTAAATGACAACTCTTAGTAAATGACAGAGAAACTTCCAAATGGTGACTCCATACAACTTAAAGAAGGGAAGCTTCATTGCAGAGATTATTGAAGAAGAGTGTTGCCTTGCCACCTTTCGCTTTTATTCTGGAGAAAGTTTGTGCAGCTCCTTGTAGTTGGAAACGAAGCAAATGCACGGTTTATTTCTGTTGCGAGAGGGGGCGTCCATTGTACCTTGTCCATGTCCATGTTGTCAACCGGGTTTTGTCAAATCTCATAGTGTACGTAAAATCCAGGCTTTACAGGTGTTTTACCATGAAAAGCGTACGTTATACTGTGACTTTATCTTTGTCCATTTTCATGGGATGTTACCGGATAGTATTGCTCTGTAAAGAAAACATATGGCCTAAAATTTGTAATGGTAAATGATTTTGTATGAAAAGGTTTGAGGTTGAATCTCAATTTTGTACCAAAAATGCAAAACAAACCTAATTCGCATAACTTCTTACAGTCTTCTTTTGTACAACAAGGTTTGAGGTTGAATCTCAATTTTAGGAGAGTGGATTTACGAAAAGTTTTTATTCAACGATATTCATGTATTTTTAACTCAATGTTGTAGATCATTTTTAGGGTTTCTTTATTCCTTTTTAAATTTTGCTTCCATGCCACAAATATTTTTCCTTCTTGAATCACAACAAATATTTTCCGATGATTTGCTAAACTTAAAAACTTTTTTGTATAGCCTACATTTTAGTGAACATGTAAAAAGACACTTTTCCCTTGATTCTCAACTTTATTCAAGTAGGCCATTGTTTATTTAAAGATTTTATCTTCAATTTTAATTTAGCATAGTATAAAATAAGAATTAGCTTGGTGGTAAGAATTTAGTTTCATAACCTAACCCAATGGCATAGGTTTATTTCCATTAGATAGCATTTCCTCTAGATCCAAGTGCACCAACTACTTGCAATTAGCATTGACACTTATATTGGCACATTTTCATTATGCAGAATCATGTTTTAGGTAAAACATAGCATTGTCAATGGTTGTGATATTAAAAGTACATATGATGGTAGTTGTGTGGGATTGGAACCTAAAATAAGTGAAACATATTTACACCCTAAATAAGATTTATAGAAATTTATAATTGAGTGCTACCTACTAGAATTGAACATGTGACCTAGGGTTACTAGGCCAAGATCCATACCACTAAGCTAGCACCTCATCATTGTGATGATTATTGTGTGACATAGTTAACACTAAAGTGACAACATTAAGTAGGATACATTTTGATAATTTTTATAGTCCATGTCTTACACTCCTAAATAATTATACATCACTATGTAAGAAATTGCAAATAAACAAAGATCTAGCTTTTCATAGAGGTAAATGGTGAAAAATAACTCATGTAGCTTACCCCATTTTGTTTAGACAAGGCTAGGATGATAATGATGATGATGACTTCACTTTGAAAAATTGCTTTGCACCTTTACATAAGAGACTTCATGGTGTTTTTATACTTAGTAGTGCTATGATAACAAACACCTCTATATAAGAGACTTTTTTTTTAAAAAAAATGGAGTCAAAGGAAATAATGAAGTATTAGTCTCTAGTAATAATCATGATTTAGAAGAAACAAATTATAAGTTAAGGGAGGGTATTGGACCCCAAAAATAAAGTTAAAATTTTATTATGTTTGTAGACCATCTAAATCTATTGGATAGTAGAAATATACATGCTATGAGTTTTGATAATATCATTAAGAAAATTACTAAGTTTTCTTGGTAACATTTGAAACAAACTAACTAATTTTGTAATTATAACATTCCATCTGATGAGTCATGAATTTGCTAACGTACCCACGATAAAAGCAAAAACTTGAAGGCTTTCAATGTGGTTGCTGGGATTCAAGCCCAAGTCTCCACAACCACAACGTGGAATTCTTACCACTAAATTACAACCACTTACATATCACATGGGTTGCAATATCACATATGCGATATCGCATGGGGCGCATATACGGGGCCCTGTCTACGCAGCCTTCCTACGTTGACGGGGCCCCGTTTACGTAGCCACCTATTCTAGCCTATAAATAAGAGGGTCCTCTGCCTCATTTAGGCATCCTTTTGTCATTTGTAGCTAGACTCTTTCAGTTTGTTTCCATAGGAGTTAGATTATTTTCCCAGTGCATGCCCGCAGTGTGATTCTTCTAATTGTATGGAACCTTTATTCAAGTGTGACGTACTTGCACACGCACATGATCAGCAATAAAGATCGAGATTACTTCATCATTGCAACATTCACTTAGTTTAATTGTTAATTGTTTTTGTTATTTATTTCTTTCTTAGTTAATATTTATTGCTTTCTTGGTTAATATTTATTTATCATCATTTACTATTCCTGTTGTTAAATGCGGAATGAGTACAACTTAATCACGAGCATTTAAGTGTGACTACTTGGTAACCCAGTAGCATACCTAGGATCTGTGCTTGGTAATCCTAGTAGTAGTCGTGCACAAGGTCCAAGATGTGTACGGATGATTAAGGAACGGATACTCATCGCACTTAGGCTAGCTTAGACTCATTATCTATTACTCATTAGTTTAATCAATATTATTCTCCATTGTCTCTAGGAGTAGCATTAGTTTAGGATCATATCATACGCCTCACTCTGGACTAAACCATATGAGACAAAGCAAATACTAGTCCAGGTGGGAAGACAGTGAACTACGATCAACGTGTAATGATCTAGATACCACAACTAGCCTGTCCGCGGAGTTCGACCGGATCGTGCGTGAACACTTGTATTCGTATGGTTGGGCGTAGGGATACCTAGCTATTCATCATTGGCGCCGTTGCCAGGGACGGTGCTAGTTATCTAGATTAATTATATCATACAAGATCGTTGTATAAGGAATTAATGATATATCTTTTAGGAAGAAAAAAATTTATAAAAATTCACATATAAATTCACACAATTTCATAACCATGTCTCTCTCACAAGACTATAACAACGCAACAATAGTAGGGAAATTCATTGGAGAACCAACGAATATTATGACAATGAAGATTGGAGTACGCAACCTGAAGTGGGGGTTTCTTATAAACATAAACAAACACAACATCGTCCCAATGCATGAAAGCATAACATACCTAGTGATGATGAACCCCTATTGGCCACTACAAGCTTAACGAAAATACAGGTGGTTATTCGAATAGCCCGCAGACATCATAAGGAAAGTAGTCTACCTGTGCTTGATCTAAAAAACTTTCCCAAGTTTTCAGGAGGCTATGATTCAGATCCGCAACAACATTTACAAGACTTCTACAATGCCTGTACATGGAACAATATTGATAATGGGTGGCAAAAGCTTAAGCTCTTTCCTTTGACACTCGTTGGCCAAGCAAAACTATGGTATAGGTCATTAAAACCGAAATCAATTCGACGTTGGCCAAAATTGGTAGAACTTTTCAATGAAAGATATCAAACCTATGCGAGAGTGTTAGCCTTGAGGAGACAAATCCAAGAATGGAAACAAGTGCAACATGAACCCTTGGACATGGCCTTAGAAAGATATTATGCACTGTTAAACAACTACCCAGGCCATGGGTTCTCCAAGAAAAGGCTAGTGTACCATATCATAGATGGGCTCCATAATGAAACAAGGAAAACGCTAGGGATGTATGCCCAAGGTCAACTATATGAGCTATGAACCCATCAACTCCAAGAGCTTATTAAGCAGATAGCAAAAGAAGAAGGAGAAATAGCCAAATGGGAGAATGTTGAAAGTTCTCAACAGGACCAAAATGTCAACTTAACAAGGGTCCATGATCATGAAGAGCAGAAATGAACTCACTTCAAGGAGGTGGAATCATCTTTGCCAATCCTAGAATCACTAGATGAAATTGAGGCAAAGATCAATAAGATGATGGACTGGGTACATGAAAGATGTGGAGAATATGCCAACATTATTAGAGGAAAAACTATGCTGAATCGAGAAACAGAACGGGACACCACGCAACAATTGAAACAAAGGGTAGAAGATGATAAGAATAAGAACTCAAATGCCAATTTCACATATCAATGTAACGTCTGTCTATACGATCACCCCACAGGCCAATGTCCAATTTTTTCACATTTACATGAGCATTGGGAAGGAATGTTACATCCAAAGTTCATACAGAAATACTGTGTCCAACCACAGTGGCAAAGACCTCAGTCGTGGGGGAGGCCACCACCAACTAGACCATACCCTTCGTATGTCCCAACACCAAATGCTTATTATGTCCAACACCCTGGTTCTCCAACAAGATCAACAACCTCACCTCATCGTTATCATTCTCTCGAGTACTATCCACCCATGTCCTCTCCAACAAGATCACCACCTCATGTGCTTTACACTTCTCCTCAACCTCAACCTTAATATTCTCATACTTCACCCCCTTCTACATCACCGCCAGCTATGCCAGAAGATTTTGCACCACAGCACCAACTTGCAAACGTTACTTGTGCTACTACTGTCAACAGCAGTGGAGGTCCTTCACAACATCGAAGGCGTCCCTTCTTTAGACGTGACCTTCAAAAGGGACACCACAATTTAGAAACCACTACATCTGCCAACTCAACACAAATCCAACGTTGTGGTGCATCTTCCTCTTTGAACGCAATGCCTCATGTTACCTTATCAAGGCCACCACGCAATACTCCAACAACCATGGGGCCCAATGAATATTGCCACATGGGGAGACATGTTGATCCTTGCATACCATCTTACGGTCACAGGTACCATAGTGGGTCAACTCCTTATAAATTAACCACATCTTATAACATGCCCCACTATGTCAACTCTAATCAAGTGTGTGAACCCCAATGGGGTAAGTATGACTAGGTCCCAATATTTTCAACATGCAAGGATCCCCACCTTCCATTTATTAATTCTAGCCATGCTCAACCGTTTAGTTATGGTAGGTATCCTCCATTCTAACAACACCGAATTAATAAATGTTTTTCTATTTCTTTAATTTTTCAACTTTTTGTTTTCCATTTTTCACCCTTTTAATTTATTGTTTTATCTTTTTGTCTTTTTATCTTTTTATGAGTAATCTCATCCATGAATAAAATACTCATGTGGCTCGTTGGTTAAGGTGTTATTCTATGCTATCAAGTCTCGGTGATTAATTATTTGGATAGTGAGCCCATTACACCCACTCATCCATTATACAAATAAGAGATTTTGTTTGGGGGTACAGTGATATTCTTGACATTCTTGAAACTTAAAAATTAATTTTGTGTTCATTGTGTCCAAAGTGAAGAAGGATGGACCAAGAGGGAATGATTAGGGTGTGACATCAAGGGGACTTGCAGATTCTCTTTGGTGATGTCTGTGGGAGTTATCATGCAACGTGGTTGTACTAATATCCTTGTAGATCTAATGAAAAATGGGAGTAAGAGTAATCAAAAGGGCACTCAAAAATCCAATGCTGTTCTAGGGGGTCCCACTGGAAAGACATGCACCCATGCCTGAAGGTTGGCGGCTCCTCTGGATTCAATATTCAAAAAAAAAAGAAAAATAAAGAGAAAAGAAAAAGAAAAAGAAAATGTGCCACAAAACAAAAGTCACTCCTCCCTTGAATAAAATGCCAAGTGATTGTATGCCTTGTTGTTTTGGTACTCTCATAGTCGCTCATCATGGGATGAAACAATGCGATGTCACTAATTAGAGGAATGGACTTGGTCCTGATCTTAGAACGACAGGTTAATGACACATTAATCATGCTTTACATGTAGGATTCATTGTGCCCTGAGTCAGTTACCTCACATCCCAATATCTGCAATCGCTTCTCCGATTCATTCCATCTCGCTGTTCATATATTTGTGACTCGTGTCTTGTGTAGCATTGAATTCATACCTCATCACGGTGGTATCAACATGTGTGTGTTTTGTTGCATTGGTATAGATTACATTTAACCCTTCTAATGCCTATGGACATCTTAAGGTTTGGTTACGCAAGGGCATATAGGTTGGAACCTTCTTTGGGGAGGACCCACTTATGTAACTTTTGTAATTTGTACTTGTTGCACACCACCACATCATCTTATACCCTCTGAGTATTTCATTGCCAAACCTATTCTTTCCTTTGTCATTATTTTATCAAATGTTCCTCAAAACCAGGTCTGACATTAAACTTTTAGGGCAACTTCCTTGAAAAATCTCTAACTTTATAATCGCACTAAGTAAGGAATTCAACATTTATTAAAGGCAATGAGTAAGGTATGGAATCATCGAACTCTTTTCAAATAACCTTACTAACAATTGATCCTTGTGTGATTATAGATGGCTCCTAAAAGAAGATAACAAGGAGGACCTTCTCACAATGCAACTGAACAAGCTGGGGGAGGCAGAGGTCGANAAGGAGGACCTTCTCACAATGCAACTGAACAAGCTGGGGGAGGCAGAGGCCGAGGACCTTGTGCAGAACATGCAGAGCAGAGGGAAATCATTCAACATCCATCATGAAACTCCTGTTACTGCATAATCTATCCAACTAAAGGGAGGAGAGGTCGGGGTTCGAGCCTATGAAGAGGAACAATGGCTAATTGCGGCATGGCATGTCAAGGCCAGTCAAGTGTCCCTGCAGCTGGAGCGCAAGAAAAGGGAAAGACACCTATGGAGGAGCCACCACCACCAGGAACTACATGAGTTCCACTAATTTTGTAATCATAGGATTTTCTATGTGTTGTGTTTGTATTTTGTTTTCTTCCCACACTGCGGCATCATCCCATCCATCGAATAATCCCATACCTATCCACTGTGTAATCACTGTAACTCGAGGATGAGTTTTTATTCAGTTGTGAGGGTATGATGAGCCATGAATTTGCTAACGCACACATGATAAAAGCAAAAACTTGAAGGCTTTCAATGTGGCTGCTGGGATTCGAGCCTAGGTCTCCACAACCACAACGTGGAGTTCTTACCACTAAAATACAGCCACTTATATATCACATGGGTTATGCGATATCGCATGGGCCGCGTATACGGGGCCCCGTATATGCGGCTGCGTTGACGCGGCCCCGTCGACGTAGCCTTCCTACATTGATGAGGCCCCGTTTACGCAGCCATCTATCCCGGCCTATAAATAAGAGGGCCCTCCGCCTCATTTAGGCATCCTTTTGTCATTTGTAGCTAGACTCTTTTAGTTTGTTTCCGTAGTAGTTAGATTATTTTCCCAATGCATGCCCGTAGTGTGATTCTTGTAATTGTACGGAACCTTTATTCAAGTGTGATGTACTTGCACATGCACATGATCGGCAATAAAGATCGAGATTACTTCATCATTGCAGCATTCACTTAGTTTAATTGTTTAATTTAATTGTTAATTGTTTTTGTTATTTATTGCTTTCTTAGTTAATATTTATTTCTTTCTTAGTTAATATTTATTTATCATCATTTACTATTCCTGTTGTTAAATGAGGAATGAGTACGACTTAATCATGAGCATTTAAGTGTGACTACTTGGCAACCCAGTAGCGTACCTAGGATCTGCGCTTGGTAATCCTAGTAGTAGTCATGCACGAGGTCCAAGATGTGTACTGATGATTAAGGAACGGATACTCATCGCACTTAGGGTAGCTTAGACTCATTTCCTATTACTCATTAGTTTAATCAATATTATTCTTCATTGTCTCTAGGAGTAGCATTAGTTTAGGATTACATCATACGCCTCACTCTGGACTAAACCATACATGATAAAGCAAATACTAGTCCAGGTGGGAAGACAACAAATTGCGATCAACTTGTAATGATCTAGATACCACAACTAGCCTATCCACGAAGTTCGACTGGATTGTGCGTGAATGCTCGTATTCGTATGGTTGGGCATAGGGATACCTAGTTGTTTATCACCATCTATGTGTGATGTGCTCTAATATAAGACATTACAGGAAAATGTGGTATACATCTTCAATGTTACTTGTATTATATAGTTTGCATATTTATTCTTCATGAGGAATTTTAATCCATCTACCTATTTCAACTCTCAAATGATGAGATCTCATTCATGTTTTACTAATTGTGTATCATAAATGATGAGGTTGATCAAAACTAATTTTAACATTGAAGCCATCACATTCATAAATTCTTCCTCTCTGGGTAGTGTTGAAACCCGAAATAAGTGAGACATAAGTACACCTCAAGATTTATAGAATTTTATAACTTAGTGCTACCTTGTAGAATTGAACCTATGACCTAGGGTTAGCAGGCCAAGACTTGTACCAGATTTTAGGGAATTCCTCATTGTTAAAATTCCTCCTCTCTGACCAGATCCCATCAATAACTAAAAATTATATTAAGAATGAAAAACATAGTACATTAACATATCCCATCAGTAACAAAAATACTCTAAAAACAAAATGAAAAGAAAAGGTCTAATGATTTTAGGGAATTCCCTTGGAGGTTTTCATTGTAATAACCAATCTTGAAAAGCCTCCTTTTTGGAGTAGGAAAAGGATCAGGTTTTGAACTCATTCAAAAGTGTCCTAACATGTTTTCACTTTTTACTAAAGGATTCCTTGTTAACAACAAGAAAGAGTAAAACAAAGATATAGAAGAAATAATAGAAAGTAGCACTAAGGCTTAAGCATAAGCTAAGCAAAGTTTTGAACAATACTACTAATCCAAGATTCCATTAATTGAAGAAGATTATTAACATCTAGTAAAGTGCTACAAGCTTGAGACTTAACTTGGTAAATTACAAGTTAAATAATGTTGATTTTTTTTTGCACTTAGTGAACTCATCGTGGATAGCTGCATAATTGTGAAAAATATCACATCTGTTTTTCCAAATAGCATGGAAAATTCAAAGATGCAAGCACTTCCAAATAACAAGCAATGTCTTAGAAAAGAGAGAAGCATATCTAAGAAGAGCTTCTTTTTAATGAAAAAAGAAATCATTAATAGCTAGAGAAGCCTAATTTCAAGCATGAATGACAAAAATATAATTATAAAATGAATGAAGAAACTCATTAGTTGAATTTCATGTCACACATTTAGGTCCTAGCATATTCAAATACATTAAGCTTCATCTAAAAGAAAGACTTTACTGAAAAATATACCACATGAAATGCTTAATTTAGGAAGATAAGGAAGCTTTCAAAGTCTTCTAAATCTAGTATGCCAATGCCTCTCTAAATCATCAAGTGATAAAAAATTATTGCATTTAACAAGAATAGAAACTTGTGAGTTTAAAAAAGAGTATACTTTGTGAATGCTATAAGGAAAAAAAGAAGTGTCATCTATCCAATTAAGGTAAAAAAAAAAAGATTCAGGGGTGATCGAAAAAAGCAATAGAATCTTTAGGCTATTGAATGATACTCAAGAAAATATTTATCATGCAATTAGAAATACTATAGGTAGCTTGAAATCTAGACCAAGTCATCTACTGATTTTGTGAGCGAAGTGAGGATATAGAAAGAAGTTGATGAGAGGCAAGGTACCCCCTACACTCAACCATACGAATCATAAGCATTCATGCATGATCCAGTCAAATTCTGTGGATGAGACTAGTTTTGGCATCTAGAGAGTTATGCCTTGATCGTAGTTCATTATTGTAACGACTGAAAATGTTGGTGGCTGGAATCACCAAGGGATCAATGGATGCACAACCTAACCCCGTCCCCATGCAAGGGCTTGTTGGAAGCAGAGATAGAGTGCCTTGAATGGTCTTGTCGATCAAACAGGGACTTTGCCAGTTGCAACCAAGGTGGTGGATGCAACTGAGGATGGCATGGTTAGTTAAGGTGTGAATTTAAATGACACGAAATGGTGCTAAGTGTTCTAGTAGTGTTTTGTAGTGCTAAGTATAGAGCATAGTCACGGAATGGGGGTGAGCATAGTTAAGGGTTTTAGTTCAAACGAGGGTACCAACCCATGGAGATTGCAACCTGAGCATAATTACAATGTGATAGCGCATGAAAAATGTGAAAAATGTAAAGGAAACATAGAAAATGCAAGAGAGAGAAATGGAACACCACCCCAAATGGGGTAGAGTGTAGTTAACTCCAAAAGGGGTTCAGAAGGTATGTGGTGTACAACAAGCATAGTGGAGAGCATAGTCATAATCTCGGTGGTGTCGGGCCATGAAGTTTGGCACTTACCATGGTGTCCGTGCTTGCTGGGTTGGTCGCCGCGATGTACCATGAGGTGATGATGTTCTATAGGGCTATGGTGGGGCTATAGTGAACCATGAAATGCAACTCTACCTCTCTGCCGGTATTGGTATGCTTCTGGGTCTCATTCATCTAAGAATGCCAAATGCCAAACTGTTGGAAATGTAAAAATGCCAATTGAAATGTGAAAATGCCAACCCCTAAAATGTTGGGATGTAAGGGTATTTATAGGACTAGGGTGAGCCCAAAATTTGGATCGGGCACCACATGGTAGTGTGGTAGTTGAGACTACACTATGAGGTAGTTGGGACTACATTGACCCCAACTATGCTCTCCACTATAGGAAATGATGTTGTGCAGTGTGATGCTCTAATTAACTCTGCAAGGTTGCGAGACTATGATTACGCTACCCAACTACACAGAGGACCACAATGTACCTATGAAAAATGCCAAAAATTTCCAAAAATGCAACTTTTGGAGACCGTACTCTAGGACTACGCTGTCCACTACAGGGAGTGGGGTTGAGCATAGTTACAATTTTAGGGAGAAGGGGGATGCAAAAAGGATAAATTCTACTGTTGGAGATGTGTTGGAGCTGATGTGAATGTTGATGCTACATTTTGGAGACCTTTGGATACTATTCTAGTTATTTACACTTGACTACACTCTAGACTGGGTGAGAGCGTAGTCCTAGACTTAGAAAAAATTTGGCCAAAAACTAGAAAAATTTGGCTAAGTGTTGATTATGCTCCAAGGAAGGTTGACTACGCTCCCAACTAGGGGTGAGTGTAGTCACAATACTTAGAGAAATCTTTGCAAAATCTAGCTTCCAAATTGTCTACGCTCGACTAAACTTTTAAGTGTAGTCTCAACAGTTAGAAAAATTTACCAAAATTAAGCTTTAGAGATGACTATGCTCTAGAGCATAGTTAGGAGCATAGTTCCAATAGTTAGAAAATTCTATAAAAAATGTGCATCTAGGCCAACTATGCTAACTACGCTCTAGAGTGTAGTCCTAATAGTGGAGAGCATAGTTCTAGCTCTGAGAGAAAATCTTGCAAAAACTAGGCTTCCTGACTATCTAGGCTTGACTACGCTCTTGAGCATAGTCTCGACAATTAGAAAAATTTTGCAAAACTAGATGTCCATGTTGACTACGCTCTAGAGTGTATTCCTAGTGGTGGAGAGCATAGTCTCAACACTTGGAAAAATTTGTAGCAAGTGTCATCGTTTTGACACTTAGCCAAAATTTGTAGAAAATTGGTTGTTGAAGCTAAGTATGCTCTACTGCAGTGGAGAGCGTAGTCCCAGCACATAGAAAAATTTTTAGGAAGTGTCATCATTCGGACACTTAGCCAAATTTATGATCAAGAAGTTGTGGCCCAAAATTTTGTGGTGTTTCAGCTATCTTCCCACTTGGACTAGTGGTAGCTTTATCACGTATGGTTTAGTCTAGAGTGACCCATATGATAATTGATGTTATTTCGGCCTTATGCTACTCCTAACAATAATTGAGAAATCAATTACTTAATCTAATTAATAACATAAAGTAAAGTCTAAACTAGCCTATGGGAGATGAGTGTCTGTTCCTAGCTTGCTATAATATCCTAAACCCATGTATCCACTACTAGGATTACTAAGTGAATACGTGTTTATGCTCGAAACTAGTTGCGCTCATTCTACTAATTCATTAACATAAATGGAAACATAAATATTAACTAAGTACATGGAATATAAATTGCATTAAAAGGAAATTTAATCTAAGTCAAAGTGCTACAATGAATAAGAATCAATCTCGATCTTATTGTTGTTCATGAAATGTGTCTAAGTACATTGCCACTCAAATAAGATGTCGTACAACTAACTCAGATCCACACTGCAAGCACTCATTGACTGTTCTCTAAGATTACAAAATAAAATTGCAAGAGTTTGGCTTCTCTATTAACCAAAGAATTGCAT
The DNA here is from genome assembly GCA_015680685.1 of Gnetum montanum. NCBI lineage: Eukaryota > Viridiplantae > Streptophyta > Gnetopsida > Gnetales > Gnetaceae > Gnetum > Gnetum montanum. The sequence continues at coordinate 421,512 of MNCI01006084.1, read as the reverse complement.
AAACATGGTTGTGAGCACGTATTTATAGATTTTATTACTATGTTGCATTGACGGGGCCTCATCAATGCATGAAATGATGCATCGACGAGGCTACATCAATGGGGTTGCGTCAATGAGGTTACATCGATGGGGCCCAATTGATGAGGTCCAATTATTGAGATCTTGTTATTGGAGCCTTGTTATTAGGACCTTGTTATTGGGGTTAAGATATCAGAGCTAAGATGTTGGAGCCAACCAAAAAGTTTACGTTTTATCAGATATTCCAGCCAACTAATGATTCATCATACCCCCACAACTGAATAAAAACTTGTGAGTTAACAAGATAGGACCAAGCTTTCTTTACAAAATTGGGAAGGTATGGAATTATTGATTGACACTAACTACTAATTGACTCTAAGTGCCGCATTGCAAAATTTTATTTGAGTGGATGCATACAAAATGACAGTGACAAAAAGACTGGATAGGCTTTAAAGATTACAAAATTTGTAGAGGTCTTTAAGAATCTACTAAAGATGATTCTTCTTGTTGGTGCTAGTGGTGGTAGACTTCCAACCTAGATTACTGATGAAGCATCTAGTGGACAGCGTTGATTGGGCCACGTTGACGAAGCCTCGTCAACGTGGCCGCGTCAATGTGACCCTGTTGATGCATCTTTCCATGCATTGATGTGGCCTCATCAACGGAAAGTTCATTTTTTGCTATAAACATGCATGCACCTACCACATTTAGGCATATTTTTGGTAGTTGTAGTGAAGCTCTTACAATTTGTTTCCATAGGAGTTAGAACATTTTCCTAGTGCATGCCTGTAGTGTGATGATTGTAATTGTACAAAACCTTTATTGTAGTGTGACATACTTGGACATGCACATGACCAAAAATAAAGATTGAGATTACTTCATCATTGTAGCATTCACTTAGTTTAATTATTTAATTGTTATTATTATTTATTACTTTCATAGTTAATATCTCTTCACCCTCAACTCCTATTAAATGCAGAATGAATACAACTAAATCATGAGCATTTAAGTGTAACTACTTGGTAACCCAGAAGCGTACCTAGGATCTGCATTTGGTAATCCTAGTAGTAGTCATGCACAAGGTCCAAGATGTGTATGGATGATTAAGGAATAAATGCTCATCGCACTTAGGCTATCTTAGATTCTCTCTCCCATGTCTTATTAGCTTAGCTCTCTCCCCCTTTTCCTCCTAGCTTAGTTAAAGTGATTTTCTGTTGCCTCTAGGAGTAGCATTAGGTTAGAAACCACATCATACACCTCACTCTGGACTAAACCATACATGAGAAAGAATATACTAGTCCAGGTGGGAAGACAGTGGATTGTGATCAACAAGTAACTATCTAGATACCACAACTAGCCTGTCTATGGAGTTTGACCGGATTGTGAGTGAAACACTCGTATTCGTATGATTGAGTGTAAGGATACCTCGCCACTCATCATTGGCACCATTGCTAGGGACGATGCTAGTTATTTAGATTAGTTATATCATACAAGATCGCTATAACACATTATTCATGATATATCTTTTAAAAAGAAGTAATTGCAAACAAGTCACACACAAGTTCACAACAGTGTCTCTCTCATAAGACTATGACAACGCAACAATTAGTGAGGCAATTCATTAGAGAACCAATGAAATATATGATGATGAAAATAAAGTTAGGAGTACTCAATCCTATGCAAGGAGATCCTATGATCATGAGCACCCCGACGGTACTCATGAACTTTTGTCATCCAACCTAGACACCTCTAGTGAGGATGGTGTTGGCAACCGTTTGGGACGCGATCGCCAATGAGTGTCCTCGAACAAGATTGAGGTGCTTGCTGGCCTCTTAGGAGTACTCAACCCAGATACCTCCAAATAGACTCAGTAGTTAATGTAAGTATGTGTGTGTGCTATTGTGAAAAATGAAACGATTGGGTTGTGTGTAAAACTGTAAATGACTTATCTTAAAGAGATTCAACCAACTTTGCAAAGTACTGTGAGTTGTCGAGAGTTCCTATTTTGTTCAATTACCTAGTCTATGCGGTCTTTTTAATACCTACTTGTAACAAATAAATTTTTGCAAAAGCATTTGAGCACAACTCTACAAATCGACTTCTAATTTTCCCCAGAGAAAGAGATAGTTCCACAAGAAAACTAGAAATAGAGCGAGATTTAATGAAAATAGAAAGAAGAGAAAAAGAAAGCAGATTTTTGTAAAGATCTCAAATGTTTAAACAAGGTAAAATAATACGAGTAAACACTTCGCAATAAAGCTATCCCAAATTCAATAACTGCGAATTGTTCAAACTTCCAAGGCTCAAATAAGCAATTTCTTCAAGACAATCCTACTATGCTACCAAAAAAAATTGCTGCATAAACTATCATGTACCAGACTCTATTTTGGCTAGATAATGGATGTCAAAAATTGCATTCAACAGAACCTTCAAAAGACTTGAAAATTTATGATTGAAATACCACGAAGATTCACTTTAAAGATAAAAGAAGCTATCTTGGTCCTATCAAAATACCAAAGATTTTCTAAATCCTCTTGACTATTAAATCGTTCAACGGCTTGACTACATGCAGAGGCTCTCTTACAACAATCTCAATAGCGGTTCTTATATATTGCACAATAATAAAATTCACTACTAAAATGCTCTTAAGGCTTTCAAACACAAGCTCTTCTATGGGAAAATTTTAATAGAAATATTCTATCATGCAACAAGAACAATAAGAGCAATCTAAAAATCCCAAAATTACTTACCAAGCATGATACTATCTAAACCACTAGCTAAACAATTTAAACAGAATAAAAAAAATAAGCATAACTTACTGGACTATGACAAAGAGGCTGAAATGTTGTCTTTAACAAGTCATCTTACAAGTAATCTTTCACAATATCTTCTTTACAAATGCTCTTCCCCCCTCCCCCCCTCCAGCCACCAAGACCCTTGAAGCCTTTTTATAGGGTCTCATAGGTAGTTAGATATTACAAAATATCTTGGGTAACTTCTTTCCCAAGTAAGGAAGTTATAACTTGCCCAACAAGTTAGAAGATATTACTTGCCCAACAAGTTAGGAAGTTATAACTTATACACGAAGTTAGGAGAAAATCATGCTAACATTGACATGTGTCTTTACAAATATTTCCTTCATAAGAAGTCACAATGTATATAATAATTTTAGGAAATAAAGCCAAGATCTCTATCTTTTTTAATCCATTTAACCTTAGTCCAAGATGAAGTTTCTCAAACACCATGATGGCCATTGCAATAAGCACTCTATATAATTGTCATTTTATTTTTGGTGCACGTGAGAAAATATGCTAAAATTATTTTTAGCCACAAAACCATATGAAATTGGAACTTTATTTTGTTACTTCGATTTCACGCGTTCAGGTTTTGTTCTTGCTTTCAGTGATGACGGTTTCCTTTAGAATAAGCCATAACCACGATTCATCGACTAAATAATCTCCTGGTTGGTTTGATACTGAGCTTAGATACTAAGTCCCTACAACCGATCTCCTGGCCACGTCCATAATCCTCCGTATGTACCGTAGAAGAAATGTCATTCCGCTGATTCAGTTGTGCACTTGTCTCACTGTGTCTTCGTGTCTCTGTAGCCTCACTTGATGGATTGGTAATGATGATGATGGACACGTTGGTGTCAGGCATTGCTGTGTTTGCAATTTCTGTTTGTAGGTTCATCATTGCAAGAATCGAGACATGAAAACATTTTTGTTGTGTGCCAAGCTTTGCCTTAGGGTTTATGTTTAATATTTCACATCTTCTCATTGCTGTTTGTCATATCCTGCATTTGAAACAAAATAGAAACCCTGCTACATTTTTCTTTTTGCGTGCAGACTCCATTCTTTGGACACTGCGGATCATTGAAGGAGATCTTATTTTTCTTTGGTTCCAGTAGCAAATGATAACACGNTCATTGAAGGAGATCTTATTTTTCTTTGGTTCCAGTAGCAAATGATAACACAATTTGGGGTTGCAACCGCCCGAAATTTTTTCCCCAAATTCACCTAGGGCTTCCTGCGTTTTTCTTTTCGTAAACTAAAAATTATTGTATTTATTTTCTGAATTAGGGATAGTCACTGTATGATTTGGGTGTTAATATTGGAAAGATTTTGATATATTCTTGATGCTTGTCTTGCTATTTTTCTTCTAAAATCATTTTTATTCATAACCTATTCTTGTTTTTGCAGTTTTCATTACTAATTCAAATGCAGAGTATATATAAAGTGTTGAAAAATTGCCTTTTTCCAGTGTGTACTTTTGCTGTTAAAAAAAATTCAATAAACATTACTGTGATATCCAATTATCAATTCTTGTATATACTGCTAACTGCATTTTAACTCTTATTCTTTTTCTCTCTTCTTCTTTTTGTTCTACACTTCATATGTAGGGCACATGAACAAATAGCTTCATGAAGACTACTGAAATTTCCAATGACCAGTTTACCATCAATTGTAGTTATTTTGATTCTTCATTTCTTTCTTCTTTAAATTTAGATGTTATTTCTCTTTATCCACAAGTTGAAATTTTGTTCATTCTAACAAAGTATAGCAGCCTTTCCTTCAATCTTTCAGCATCTAAAATTGCTTTGTAATGGATCTTTAAAAGCTCCCTTATGAAATTAGTGAGAAAACATAGTTAATAGTTTGTGGGATTCTTGCGACTTCTCCAACTATGAATAAGAGAGTACTAAAAACTACAAAAACCTTTAATCAATTTTATCATGCCAACCTGTTCCATGAAATGGCCAAAATGTGCCAACATTTTTACCCCCTTTAAAAGGCTTAAAGAAATTTATGCAAGCCCCATTTTAAAACTGAACTGTACTTGAAGCTTTTATTGAACTTTTTACAGCTAAAAAGATAAATATTTTTGGAGGAAAATCCCATCAAACATAAGGTTTGGTGGTATAAAAACCTCATTCCTAAAAAAAACAAAAAAACTGTACACTATCAAGTCTTTTATTTATGGGCTATTCTTGAGATGGGAAGAGAATGGTGAGGGTTAATGTAGTAGAAATTTTCATATCTCTAACCTTCTCATAAGCAATCTCTGAAGTGATGAATGCTGTTCTATTATTTTTTGGCTTGCTGTAGCTTTCAACTTGATCTTCTTGAGCTTTTTCTTTAGCAATCCTCTCATCTTCTTTCTCAGATGAATTCTTATTTTCTTCCCAATTGGGTCATTCTTCTTCATCTTGGGACACGAAGGCTTCTTCCCATGAATCTTCATTGATTGGTTCTTATTCAAAACTATAATTTTCTTTGAGTGTACAAATTTTGTTTTCAACACCTCCTTTTTCAATCATTTTACTTTTTCCATTTGAAGTAATATTATCAATCATCAAAGGTTTGCTATAGATGTATATCTGATTTGGTTCTCCTTTCCAAGGTAACCACATATGAGAATAATCTATTGATATGTAACCTGAGAAAATCTTGCTCCAACTTCTACTCAATAAGAGACTATGTGAATCTGGTATATCTGCCACTTGAATAGTTACTTTATTTTTGATGCGGGGTTCAGAAGCAATTACCAATAGAACATTTGGTAATTAACCCACAATCTTCACTCTACTTTTATCCACTTGAACAATCTTTTTATTTGATTTTTTAGGAATCAAACTAAGTTTCTTACATATAGACAATGGCATTATAGTAGACATAGCTCCAGAATCAACTAAACAATTGTGTAAGTATTTATCCTTTAATTTCATTGTCAAAAGGAAAGGAGGAGCTTCTTTATCAGGAATACAATCATATGAGGTCTTTAATTTCTCATCATTATTAGACACATAACTTAACTCTGATTCTCTAACTCTCCTTTTGCCTTTAATGAACTCTAAAGCCTTTCTTTGTTGATTTCCTATTTAAAGCAACTGATAAAAGCTAATATTGGCCTTGACATGTTTAAGGTCTTCAATCAAATCATACTCTCCATCTCCAATAAAGCTTGATTTCTTTATCCATTTATTAAAAGACTGATTTGGAGTGCTTTGCTCTACTTGATTGTCTTTACCTTTATTCTTATCTCTTCTATTTGGCTCAAAATTTTTTCTCTTAGTAGATGGATTAGTAATAACATTTGGGGCTCTAGAAGTAGTTAATCTTTCTTTTGATTGGAGACTATATCCATTTTCCTCATTATTATTACATTCTTCACTTGAAGACATATCTTCTTCAGAACTTGATAGAGAAGAAGTATCACTAGATTCATTTCTAGAAGATTTACTTGCATAATGAACACTAGATAACTCATTATTAGATTCAATATCAAGAAAGTTGGACACAATTAGGTCACTTTCATCCTCATCTTCTGCTAACTTAGTGTCTTGATGTTTATGCTTTCTATTTTTCCTTTCTTCCTTGATATTAACTCTTTCCAAGGCTTTTTCAAGCTTCACTATTTTGTTAGACACATCTCTCATTAATTGTCCTTTTTCAGATTCTACTATTTCATATTCTTGCTCTATCTTAGCATGAGATGGACCTGGTAAAGCTTTAAATTAAGCAAAATCTTGCATAGGAATCATAACTCTTTCTTCTCTTTTTTGAATTGCAATATTTTCTTCAGGATTCAAGTTCAACTGTGTTTCTAACTGTATAACTTCACTAAAGTAGTCATTTAGTGTAGTTAAGTTTGGAGTTCTCCTTAACCAAATTGAAATGTTGGGTTTGATAGCCTTAAGATAAGTTTCTTTAAGCATTTCTTCTGATGGCCTATATTGTCTTTGAAAGAGTCCACAAATTTGTTGAAACTTAATGTTAAAATCTCTAATTGGCTCTTTAACTCCTTGCTTAGCTTGTATCAGTCCATAGTATAGCTGTTGTTGATCTAATTGATTACCAAACTGGGCCAAGAAAAGATTCTTCATGTCATCCCAACTTGTAATACTATTACTTGGGAAGTTCGAATACCAAATTTGAGCCATATCCTTTAAATTTGATATAAACAACCTACAAGCTTGATCTTGATGTTGAATATTTGCATGAGCTAAAGCTAACTTAAACATGTGAATATATTCTTCAGCTAAATAAGCTTTTCCAAGAATGAAAGGCTTAGGAAAATATTTGTAAACTACCTTAGGAATATCATTGTAATTTTGAAATACTAATGGTGTAACTCTTTGCCAAGGATTTCCCATTCTATTCCTTTGGATAGTTAAACTCTTAGACTTTCTAGATCTTATCTTATAAATTGATAAACTAGATATAACGGGTGATCTTCTAGTTTTCACTCCACTACTTGAACTTCTTCTTCCTCTACTCCTTCAAAATCAGATTATGACATGGATGACTATCTTTCAAGGAATCAGTGTAGAACTAAAAATCGAGCTCACATAGAAAATCAAGAACATTAACATGAATAGGGACAACATCGTCCCAACTCACAAACTCACAACCTACTTAGTGACGATGAAGCCCTGCTAGCCACTAAGAGCCTAATGCCTATACAAGAGGCTATTCAAATATCCTACAAGCATCACAAAGAAAGTCATCTACCCAGGCTTGATTTAAACAACTTTTCCAAGTTTTCAAGAGGCTATGATTTAGATCTGCAACAACATTTACAAGCCTTCTACGATGATTGTACATGGAACAATATTGATAATGTATGGCAAAAACTTAAGCTCTTTCCTATGACATTCGTTGGCCAAGTGAAAGTACAATATAGGTCTTTAAAATTGAAATCAATTAGATGTTGGTCGACAATGGTAGAACTCTTCAATGAAAGATATCAAACTAATGCAAGAGTGTTAGCCTTGAGAAGACAAATCCAAGAGTGGAAACAAGCACAACATGAACCCTTGGACATGGCCTTAGAAAGATATTATGCATTGTTAAACAGCTGCCCAAGCCATGAGTTCTCCGAGGAAAGGCTAATGTATCACATCATAGATGGGCTCCATAATGAAACAAGGGAGACTCTAGGGATGTATGCCTAAGGTCAACTCTATGAGCTATGAACCCACCAATTCCAAGAGCTTATTAAGTGGGTAGCAAAAGAAGAAGGAGAAATGACTAAATGGGAGAATGTTGAAAGCTCTCAATGGGACCAAAATCTCGAATTAGCAAAGGTCCATAACCATAAAGAGGAGAAATCAACTCACCTTGAGGAAGTGCAACCGTTTTTACCTTTTCCAATGCAAAAATCATTAGATGAAATCGAGGCAAAGATTAATAAGATGATGGAATGGGTGCATGAAAAATATAGAGAATATGCTAACAATGGTAGAGGTAAAACTATGCCAAATCATGAAACAGGATAGGACACCATGCAACAATCGAAACAAAGGGTAGAAGATCATAAGAATAATAACTCAACTACCAATTTCACATATCAATGCAACATCTGTCTATGCAATCACCCCAAAGGCCAATGGCCAATTTTGTCACATTTACATGAGCATTGGGGAGGAATCTTACATCCATATTTCATGCAGAAATATCGAGTTCAACCATAGTGGCAAAAGCCCTAGTCATGGGGGAGGCCATCGCCAACCCAACCATATCCTTTGTATGTCCCAACACCAAGTGCTTACTATGTTCAACACCCTCTTTCTCTAATCAGATCATCATCCTCTACTTCATCTCATCGTTATCATTCTCCGAAATACTATCCAATCACACCCTCTCCGACAAGGTCACCACCTCATGTACCTTACACTTTTCCTCAACAAAAATATTCTCATCCTTCACCTCCTTCTACATCGCAACCAATTGTACCATAAGGTTTTGCACCACAGCACCAACCTATGAATGCTACTTGTGCTACTATTATCAACAATAGTGGAAGTACTCAAAAGCGACCTTTCTTAGGCATGGCTGTAGAAAGAAGCAACACGATGTTGAACCCACTGTATCCACCAACTCAGCACAAGCCCAACGTTGTGGTGCATCCTTCCCCTTGAACATGACAGCTCTTGTTACCTTATCTAGGCAACCAATCAACACTCCAACTACCATGCAGCCCAATGAATATAACCATGTAGGTAGACATATTGATCCTTACATATCATCTTACGGTCACAAGTGCCATAGTGGATCAGCTCCTTATCACATGACCACATCTTATAATCTGCCCCACTATGTCTACTACAATCAAGTGTGTGAATTCCAATTTGGATACATTCCAACCACCACATCAAAAAACACCTAGTGGTTTAGATATGATCGGGTCTCGATATTTCCAAAATGCTTGGATCCAAACCTTCCATTTATTAATTCTCACCATGATCAAAAGTTTAGTTATGAGGGATATCCCCCATTCTAACAAGCAGAATTAATAATTATTTTTCCTTTTCTTTAAATTTTACAATTTTTTGTTTTCTAGGTTTTCATCTTTTTATTTATTGTTTTATCTTTTTATCTTTTTATGAGCAATCTCATTTATGAATAAAACACTCATGTGACTCATGGGTTGAGGTGTTGTTCTTTGCTATTAAGTCTTAGGTGACTAATTACTTGGACAGTGAGCCCATCACATCCACCGATCCATTCTGTTAATAAGAGGTTCTACTCTGGGTACAATGATATTCTTGACATCATTAAAAATTAAAGTAATTTTGTGCTCATTATGCCCAGAGCAAAAAATGATGGACTAAGAGGGAATGGCTAGGGTGTGACATCAAGGGGACTTGTGGATTCTCTTTGTTGACACCTATAGGAGCTATCATGTAGCCTAATTATACCAAGATCCTTGTAGATCTAATGAAAAATTGGAGTAAGAGTAATAAAGGCATTAAAAAAAACAACAATAAGAAAGAAAAAAAAAGAGAAGGAACAGATCAAGACAGTAGTGCCGCAAAGAAATTCCAAAATCACTCCTCTCTTGAATGAAATGCCAAGTGATTACACACCTTGTTTTCATGGTACTCTTATGGTTGTCCATCATGGGATGAAACAATGCGATGTTATTGATCACAGGAATGAACTTGGCCTTGATTTTGGAGTGACGGGCTAATGACACATTAATCATGCCCTACACTCAAGATTCATTGTGCCCTGGGTCAATTGCCTCACATCTCGATCTCTGCAATCCCTTCTATGATTCATCTCATCTCGCTATCCAAGAATTTTTGAATTGTGTCTTATGTCGCATAAGAATTCATACCTCATTATAGTGGTATCAACATGTGTGTGTTTTGTTGCATCGGTGTAGATTACATTTAACCCTTCTAGTGCCTATGGACATTTTAAGGTGTGGTTATGCAAGGGCACTATAGGATGGAACCTACTTTGGGGAGGACCCACTTATGTGACTTTTGTAACTTGTACTTGTTGCACACCACCATATTATTTTATACCCTTCGAGTACTTCATTGCCAAATCTACTCTTTCCTTTGTCATCATTTTATCAAACGTTCCTCAAAACCATTACATGTCCTTTTATCTGTCACCTAAACAAACTAGGTTTGACATTAAAATTTTGGGGAAAATTCCTTGAAATTTTTTTTTCTAACTCTAAAATCACACTAAGCAAATATTTCAGCATTTACTAAAGGCAATAAGTAAGGTATGAAATAATTGAAATTCTTTCAATAACCTTACTAACAATTGATCTTTGTGTGATTATAGATGGCCCATAAAAGAGGACAATAAGAAGGACCTTCTCAAGGTGCAACCAAATGCCCAGGGGTAGGCAGAAGCCAAGGACCTCATGTAGAACATGTGGAGTAGGAGGCACAATCATTCAACATCCATCAAGGAACTCTTGTCACTACATAATCTAGCCAGGAAAAGGTGGAGAGCTTAGGGCCTAGGCCTATGAAGAGGAACAATGGCTATTTGTGGCATGGCATGTCAAGGCTAATCATGTGTTTCTACAACTGTCATGTCCATGGGAACTGTCGACTCCATCAAGCATTGGAACATCAGCATGGACGGCTCATAATTCTCAGATAGAAGAGAAGAAATGTCAGGTGCTTCTTCAACGGTATCAATCTCAAAAGCCTGAAGCATAGGACAAAGGAAAGGCACCATGGAGGAGCCACCACCACTAGGAACCACATGAGTTCCAATAAATTTTGTAATTATGTGTTTGTGTCCCAATTTTATTTTGTGTAATTCCACACTATGACATGAGTAAATTCCTAGTAGTCAATAATCGCATACCTATCCATTGTGTAATTAATTGCACTTGTTATCATTTTATTTGACTCGAGGATGAGTTGTTATTCAGTCGTGGTAGTATGATGATGCATCTAGTGGACAGCATCAACTGGGCCACATCGAGGAAGCCCTGTTAACGTGGCCATGGCAACGTGACCTTGTCGATTCATCTTTCCATGCATTGTTGTGGCCTCATCAATGCAGAGTTCATTTTCTGCTATAAATATGCATGCACCCACCACATTTAAGCATCTTTTTGGTAGTTTTTAGGAAGCTCTTGCAATTTGTTTTTGTAGGAGTTAGACCATTTTCCCAGTGCATGCCCGTAGTGTGATGATTGTAATTGTACGAAACCTTTATTCGAGTGTGATGTACTTGGACATGCACATGACCAGAAATAAAGATCAAGATTACTTCATCATTGCAGCATTCACTTAGTTTGATTATTTAATTATTATTCTTATTTATTGCTTTTGTAGTTAATATCTCTTCACCCTCAACTCCTATTAAATGTGGAATGAGTACGACTTAATCATGAGCATTTAAGTGTGACTACTTGGTAACCCAATAGTGTACCTAGGATCTGCATTTGGTAATCCTAGTAGTAGTCATGCATGAGGTCCAAGATGTGTACAGATGATTAAGGAACAAATGCTCATTAGACTTAAGCTAGCTTAGATTCTCTCTCCCATGTCTTATTAGCTTAGCTCTCTCTCCCTTTTCCTACTAGCTTAGTTAAAGTGATTTTCCATTGCCTCTAGGAGTAGCATTATGTTAGAAACCACATCATACACCTCACTTTGGACTAAACCATATGTGACAAAGCATATACTAGTCTAGGTGGGAGGACAGTGGACTGCAATCAATGAGTAACTATCGAGATACCACAACTAGCTTGTCTACAGAGTTCGACTGGATCGTGCGTGAAACACTTGTATTCGTATGGTTGAGTGTAGGGGGGTACCTTGCCACTCATCAATTATTATGTCAATGCTTATTTAGTTATGTGCAACATTCTTGAAGGATGGATTGAAATTTCTTCTCATTGTCCCATGGATCTAGTAAACATGTGATTCTTGAGTTGCTATCTTGTATGTGCTATGATTTGTCCATGGGCATATCCTTCGTTATCCCTCTCTTGGCTTCATTTCCATGCCTAGCAAAAGACCTTCTTCCTTAGGCATTTCTTTTAGCATTACTTGTAGTCACCAAAGGATGAACATAGTTTTGGCAAATTTTCCTTAATAATTAACCCTTTTTAGATCCCTTAGTTTTCGTTTAAGCATAAGGTGATGATAGCATACTATGCCCAAGGCTATGAGGTAACTAAAATCATCATGCTATTCATATTATTTTGATTAATTACTATTAATTACCATGATGTTTGAAAATAGGATGTTAGAAAAATTTCAAAATTTCAAAGCAGACATCCCTAGCCCTCATGACTAATAAGCGTAACTCTAGAAGCACACAAGTTTTCAAACAATTAACACCAAAGGTTTGATTTAGAATATGACTAAGAAATATTGAACTTGAAGGATATTTGAATAGAAAAGTAGGGGAAAAAAGTAAAAAGGTAATTGAAAGTGATGAGAAGTAGTTCCAAAATTATGCATGAATTTAGAGAAACTATCATTGATGTTCTAAAAGATATAAAGGTTAGTTCAAAGCCATGATCAAAAAAAGTTATGTAAGTGGGTCCTCTCCAAAGTAGGCTCCTACCATTATGCACTTGCATAACTACTTCTATAGATGTCCGTGGGCACCAAGAAGTTAAATGTAGACCATGCCTTTGTTCCAAACAACACACAAGCACTGTGTTTAGGATGTTGCATTATATTACATAAAACTAAAAGGCTCATAATTGTATGTAGCAGTGAGGTGAATAATGGGATGAGAAGGGATTGTAGAGATTAGGATGTAAGGTACTTGACCATGTCCACAATAGGTTCTTATGATAAATGTCATTAAAATGATCAACTTACCTATTTGTCCAAGTTCAGACCAAGTCTATACCATGAACAATAACCTTGCATTGATGTGTTCCCTCCTACTAACTACCATGAGTCCAACACCACCTCAAAGAATGGTCATCACTCTAAAAAGAGAAGGAAAAGAAGGAAGGAGGGGCCTTAGTTAGAGGGGTGCCTTCAGGCATGGGTAACATGTCTTTCTAGCACCATAACCAGTGCTTATAGCCCATTATAGTGTCTAAGGGGTGTGCTTTGAATTCCCATTATTATTATTTTCTCTTTTTTTTTTGTATTTTATTTTTTAAATTTTTTTTTGAAATGGGAACTACACCATGCAAAGACAAAGCTTTCTTTTTATTGGTTGATGGAGAAGTCATGATACATTCCAAGAGGAGTCATAAACCACACGAAGGAAGATAAAAAGAAAATCCAACAAGTCCCCTTGAGGTCACACCTTGTGCCATTCCACTTGGTCCTTCCCTCTCTCTTTAAGGTATAATGATCATTGATTAATTTTAGTTTTATGAAAAAAGAACCAAATTGGTTCCATGAAAAAGACCTTTTATTCAAAGAACTAAAGGGATGGATGAGGTGGTTTCACTACTTTACACAATCACTTACCCAATCATCTTGATAGCATAGCACAAAAACCTAATACATAACATTGACTTTTGCATTATGACTTGTCAATATTATTAACAGAAATATAAAAGACATTCATAAAACATAAAGGAAATGACTCAAGAAAAGAGAAAAATCTAAAGAAAAAAATATTAAGAAATGGAAAACATATTAAGAATAAGAAAATTTTGGAAGAAATAGGAAAATGATAAAAAAAATGTAAAATAAGAAAAAAAAGGTGAAAAAAACTTATTAGTTCTTAAACTAGGATGGAGCATCTACCAGACAACTAATCTTATGGTTGCAAATTTAGGAGATGGACTACAGAATCCCCTAGTTATACACCATCAGTTTCCCATCTATCACTATTACTGATCTAATTAATCATGTGGTAGCACATCTAACATTGGTGATAGTTTTGTTTGGATCATTCGAAGATGTATCTTCATCTAGACTTGAAGGTATTTTTGTTTTGGGGGATCTAGATGTATTTGCTTCTTCTTCTTAATTTTCTATTTTAATCCCTGGGTCTTCATGTTTAATATCCTTTTTTGATGTATAATTAGAGTGTAAGATATTTTTGTCTGAGTCTTTTTTTTGGTCCATTGTCTTAAGTTTAGAACTAATAAGTAGATCAATTACCTCCATGCATCTTTGAAACAATTTTATATTCTCATTGTTAAGCCATTAGGTGTCTTTTGATTTAGTGGCTACTACATACACTAGTTTTTGCTCACACACCTACTCTTGAACTTTCTTGTGAGCTGTGTTAATATTTTGCATTTCCAGCCCACAATTGCATCCTTTACTATTAGTAGTGAGGCATGGATTTCTATCTCTCCACAGTGCTAAATGCATCGCTTCTGTTAGGTGTTGGAGTAACAACAAATGTTGGCTCTTACGTAGGATTGGAAGACATTGGTTGTAAAAGGAAGGGTGTTGCACTTGATTGGAATTGTGCTTGTTTGGATGAGTTAGTAGGTCCATGAGTGTTATGCTTATGTGTGGAAACCATCCTAAAGAAAGGATGATTCCAAGATTGTGGTGGAGATCTATTGGCATTATCATTTCTGTGTATGTTCATAGCATAAGTGGCATTCTCTCATTGATGTTGTGGTGCTAAACCTTCTTGTGTTTCTGGTGGTGACATATGATGGAGGGAAGTATGAGAATATTGAGGATATGATGAAGTATGAGAGGTGTGAGGTGGTGATCCTTTAGAAGATGTCATGGGTCGATGATATTTGAGAGAGTGGTAGTAGTGATTTGAAGTAGAGGAAGTAGAACTAGTCGGGGAAATAGGTTGTTGAACATAATACCCATATGGGTTTAGCTAGCAGTAAGGGTAGTGCTGATATGATGATGGCCTCCCCCATGACTATGGATTTTGCCACTACATTGGATGATAGTGTTGAGGTTGGTAAGAAGTCCCACTAGGATGGTACAGTTGGTTGTAGGACTATCTATAATTACCTTGTGAGAAAGGTAATTTTCTAGGCATTTACTTTTGTACAAACTTGGGATTCAATGTAAAAGCCCAATACTCATGTAGATGTAACATGATTGGGCAATAGCCCTTTGGATGATCATATAGGTAGATGTTACATCCATCATCTTCTTCTATGGTTGATTTTATAGCCTCTTCTTCTACAACCATTTTTTCTATTTTCTACTGAGTGTTTCTAGTGGTTTCTTGGTTCTTCTTCCTTTATTTATTGTGATTGCCTAATTCATTTTGTATTACCTTCTCCTCTACAATTTCTATGAAAGTTTTAGCTTTTTCATTTATCCACTTTGACATCCTATCTAGTCTTGCTTGGAGTTCATCAAGAGATTGTTGTAGTGGCAAGGTGTGTTGTGAAATCACCTCATCAAGAGCTGCCTCTTTTTTCTCATCATAGATATGAACCCATTTCATTTGAAGAGTTGGGTCCTAGTTATTTTCCTCAACATTCTCTCATTTACATAGCTCTTTTCTTCTTTTGCCACCTGCTTGATTAGCCTTTGTATCTGATGAGATTTTAATTTGTATAATCAACCTTGAGCATACATCCCAAGGGTCTCCCTTGTTTCATTATGAAGCCCATATATGATGTAGAAAAGTTTCTCTTTTTGAGAGAAATCATGGCTAGGACATCTATATAGTAGCGAATAGTATCTACCCAAGGCCACATCTAAGGGTTCATGATTTTCTTACTTCCACCCTTGAATTTGTTTTCTTAGGTTGGACACTCTTGCATAGGTTTGGTATTTTTTCACTGAAACGTTCTAGCATTGTGTACTACTAGTAGATGGAACTTGGTTCTAATGATCTATACCAACTTTTAGCTTCATCTATTAGTGTCCTAGGGAAGAGCTTAATCTTTTGCCAGTTATTTTCGATATTTTTCAAGGCACAACCATCATGGAAGGCTTGTAAGTGATGTTGTGGATTAGAGTCATAACCTCCCACAAATTTATGGATATTATTCATATCAAGCCTTTTTATGCGACTTTCCCTATGATGCCTGTGGGATATCTTAACTACCCATGTGATCTACATCAGGCTCTTAGTGGCCAACAAGGGTTCATCATCATTGGACTTGGTGTGGTGAAAATTGCTATTTCTATTTACCTAATTGTGATGATTTCAGCTGTGTTCATGTTGAGGTCTTTGATTTTTCCTATGGTTTTGATTTCTACCCTTATTTTGACCCCACAGTGGAGCTTTGTCTCTATACCTACATTCATCTTTGTCAAAACTAGACGTTGAAGAAGAAGAGGAAGATGAGGAACTAGGAGAATTGCCATGGCTTTGATGATGTTCCCCATAGTTACTTGATTTATCTTTTTCAGGTTTTGAGAAGTCCTAGGCTTTGAGGCCTTCCCTGGTCTAGGACTTCATCTCCTTTAGGATTTTTTGCCTTAGGTGAATGTAGTCTTTGACTATCATTAGGGTGGTCATGAACATATGAAACCCTTGCATGAGGTTGGTCACTCTAATTTTCTTCAACATATATCTCATTAGTTCTCTAATGAATGTTCTCCTCATACAATGCATTATCGCTTCCTTGTGAAAGAGACATTTTTATTAGGTAATGATGTGTGTGACTTAATATTTTATAAAATATAAAGCATTAATGCATTTACAATGATCATGTATGATATAACTAATCTAGATAACTAGCATCGTCCCCAATAATGGCACCAATGATGAGCAGTGAGGTACCCCTATGTCCAACCATACGAATCACAAAGTGTTTATGGATGATTCAGTCGAATTCTGTGAACTTTATAGTGTCTGGTGCACTAGTCATCTTAGGAAGTGGACCTTGCCTTAAGGTTGTTCATTGTCTTTTCAATTACACTTGTGACATACATTGGTATGGTTAAGTGTAATTAAGGCATTTTATTTTTATCATTTTGTATTTTATGGTTTTGGTATTTAAAGAAAGATAAAGTAATTGGATTAACTAATTTAATTAAACTAAGTAACTAGTATCTAACTAGTCCTAACATAAGCATTTGGTCCTGCTCTCTGCACATGCCATGAACCTATGTATCCACTACTGGGTTACCAAGCACTATGCTACAGAGCGTACCAAGTAATAATGCTACTAGGATTACCAAGTGAATACGTGTTATGCTCAAAGTAGTTGTACTTATGTGTTTAATCTATCTCACTTATCTTGCTTAATTACTTCATTAACTTAATTATTGGAAAACATTTAATAAATCATTGAAAACATTTAATAAGTAATTAAAAACATTAAATGCATAAATGAAATATTTAATTTATTCAAAATGTTGCAAGGTTTATCAAAAGGCTCATCTTTATTATTGTAGACACTATCGTGCTCAGGTACAACAATGCTCACATAAAGATCCATACACTCAATGACTCCTATTGCAGACACTTGGGAGAAACATTCTAACTCTTAAATGGACAAACTACAAGAGCTTTGCTACTGCTAAAATCTTGTTGTCATAAATGTGGCTAGTGGGCATGCATTTATAGCCAAAAAGTAGACACCCCGTTGACAGGGCATCATCGACACATGATATGATGTGTTGACAAGGCCTCGTCGACACAACAGACAAAACTACAACTCATCACTCATCATTGGTGTCATTGATGGGGACTTGTAGTTTGATATGTGTGCTATCTAGGACTTAGTGAATATTATTTAGGATCATTGGATTGAACCCTAAGGTTATAATCATTTGAAAATAATAATAATAAATACATAATAATTAATCAAAACTATACTACAAGCACACTAAGAAATTATGTCTAACAAAAATGTCTTCTTCTTCTTGTAGGCATGACAATTCTAAGTCAATAATATCACAAGAATGTAGAGTGGTGTACACTCATCCTGATGAGTTTGTACCTAATTTTATGTACATCCTTCATTAGGATGAACAAATGCGGTGGCAAGACATTTAGGGGAATGTTGTATTACGACTTGATCAATCTATTCCCAAGATGCTACTCCAAACCCTTACAATGTTGGACATTGAGGAGATTCATGGAGAGTACATTGTGAAAGATCATAAATTTTGGGATTACCATCCCACTAAGACACAACACAAATAAGATTAACAATAGGAAAAGCACTGCGAAGACATGAAGGGGAAATAGTTCACTAATCCATTGTTCTTGCTAGATCAAGAGGATAATGAGGAACCTCTTCCTAAGCTTCCCAACATGCAAAATTTTCATTTCTTAACTCTAGTGAAGGGGAGATGAACCCAAATCCTAAACTAGTGATCAACAATATGGGTTTTGGTAACAGTGAGCCCCATAGTTGTGGGAGTTCTAAGAAAGGGAGTTGAAGTAGGAACTTCAAAAAGCATAATGATAATCACTCTAAGGATTATGGCCATGAAAAATAAAGGGGAAGTGGCAGGCACCATAGTGGTGGTAGTCCTTCTCCCTCTTTGCCCTCTTCATCTGGTTCAGCTTCCTCTTATGAATTTGAGCAGAACTGTAGACGGCAGGATAATAATGATAATCATAGAGACTATCATGAATGAAGGGATTGTAGAGGACATCACATGTATCATTGAGATCATGATAATGAACCTTTCCTAGCCACTCAAAATATGCTCAACATTGTAGAGGCTGTCAGAATTCCTACTAGGCATGTGAAAGATAGCTGAATCAAGAGGCTAGACATGAACAATATCCCTAGATTTGAGGGGGGATATAACTGAGATTTTCAAATGCATTTACAAGCCTTTCATGATTCCTATGCCTTACAAAATATTGAAAAATATTGGAAAAAGCTCAAGCTATTCCCTAGAACACTCTTCAAGGAAGCAAAAAGCTAGTACCAATCTTTGGAACTAGAATCAATCCATCAATAGAGTACAATGCTAGAACTATTTAATGACAAGTATTAGACATACTCTTGAAGTGTCGAACCTATGAAGGAAAATCCAAGGTTGGAAACAAGATACACATGAACCCTTAGATGCCACCATGGGTAGATATTATTCATTATTACACCTATGCCTTTCCAGTGATTACTCTCAATAGGAACAACTTCGTCATATCATAGATGGGCTTCACTTGGAAATGAGGAGAACTCTTGTAGTTTATGCCCAAGGGAGACTATCAAAACTAAGAGCCCATTAGATTCAAAGGCTGATTGAGTAGGCTAAAAAAGAAGAAGGTGAGTTGAGGAAATGAGAAAGTGCTAAGGAGTATAATCAGGATACTTCCATTAAGAAAAGGGAGGTTTGATTCTGTGATAGTGAGGGGGAGGCACCACTGGATGAGGTGATGTAACAAAAAACCTTGCCAATTTAAAAATATGTGACCATAGGAGAAGGAAAGAAGCTAAACATGCCTACCAAAGGGGTAAGGGTGAGGCTACAACAGTAAAAGAGGCTATGGAGTCAGAATCAGATGATGACGGTGGGTGTGACATCTGCCAATATGAACATCCAAAGGGATGTTTTCCTATTATATCACACTTATAGGAATTTGGTGTGTATGCTTTTAATCCTAGACTATCATGAAGGCAAGCACATAGAAGGTTGTCTTATTCTTAAGGCAACCTAAGGAAATTATATCAAAAACAATAAGCTTATTATCCAAGTGGAGCTCCATCACAACTGTATGAGCAGTATCAATAGTGGAAACATCCATAGTCATGGGGGATGCCATCATTAAGGGAGTCGTATCCTTATAGGAAACCAAATCCATATGGGTATTATGTTTAGCAACTAATGTCTCTACATGACTCTTGTAGTCATGCTTCTTTTCAACATCACTACTATCCTCTAGAGTATTATAGAACTCATTCTTCATCTATTAGAGGGAAAATCCCATATTCCCATCATCCTTCTCATTCTTTAGCACATTAACCTCTACCCTTAACCCAATTACGATCTGCTCCATTGATGCAAGGAAAAATTCCTGCATAGTTGTAGTAGTGTAATGCTACCAGGGTTGTTAACTTACAACTAGCTCCTTAGTCGAGTGGTTCAGAACCCAAATCTCATAAAAGGCCATTCTTCTAAACCAATAGCCATACTAAGCTCTCACCTACTCATGTAGTTGGTCATCTTGTATCTCCTTCATCCTTCGCATCCATTCCTTTTAAGAGCCCTTAAAACCAAATACCTCTTAAGATCCACACAATTATGTTAACCCACACTATATTTGATTGAATCAAGGTTGGCAACCTATTCAGGAAAAGAGTTGATCTTGGAAGTCCTCTCATCTATATGCAGATTGCTAGGAATGAGCCATACAAGGCTCTTCTTAACTCAGGTTCTAGAGTTAATTAGATTTCTCATGAAATGTACAATGCTTGAAAATTGCCTTCTCTTAGGAAGAGCAACATTTGCTTAGAATTTATAGACTAGTCCATCATTGTTCCATTGGAATTGGTAAAAGATATTGTAACCACTTTCTATGGGTGGTCTTATTCTGTTGATTTTCTAGTAATCAAAATTGAGAACTATAAGGAAGATTTTTCAATCATCATGGGAAGGACGTGGTTAAGTACTATTAATGAAAAAATGGACATTAGAGATCTTTCCCTGGATATTTCCAAGGAAAATGCATTCAAAAAGATTGAGAAGAAATAATTTCTATGCATCACATACAACGATATAGTGTGCAACTGTGTGTAGAAACTCTAGTCCATGAAAAGAACATGCATTTCTGCATGCAAGTAGCGTGCAAATGAGATAGATATTGAAAGGCGCTTGTACACTATAGCCACAAAATAGGAGGATACCTAGTGGCTAATAGCTAATCTTGGAAGTAGCACACTTTGCATGGAACTTGTTGAGAGACTTACATATGCTTATGTTGAAGGCATGGATGAATTGGAGTAAGTTCATCACCAACTCTCTAATAATGCAAATGATGGTACCCATTAGGGAGAGTTGGAAATCCATGAAAATTTTAAAAAGGAGCCCTTAGAGTGGAAAAATTTACCTATTGACATGGAGTATGCATTTTTGAAAACTGGCAAGCTGATAATCATCAATGCCAATCTTGCTCCTGAATAAAAATGGATGCTATTGAGGGTGGTCAAAAAATGGTCAACAACCTTTGCTTGGTAATATCCTAAACTCATAGGGATTGATCCTAGGATATGCTAGCATCGTATCTACGTTGATCTAACCATGAAGCCAAAGAGGTAGCTGTAGTAGTGGTTGAACCCCAAATTGAAGTAGATTGTCAAAGAGAAAATCAAACAACTCCTCAAGGCAAGGTTTATCTATTCCATTGTAAATAGTAAGTGGGTTAGTCCACACATGATTGTGCCATAGAAAGTAGTAAGTGGAAGGTCTACATCAACTTTCAACTATTGAATATGGTAATATTCAAAGATCACTTTCCATTGCCATTTGTGGATCAAGTGTTGGACATTATATCTGGGCATTTCTATTACAACTTTCTGGATGGTTATAGTGGCTATAATTGAATCTAGATCATGTTGTATGATTAGGCCAGAACAACATTCACAAGTTCCTAGGGGACTTTTGCATATTAAAAGATACCTTTTGATCTATGCAATGCTCTTACAACATTCCAATGCTTGGTCTTAAGCATTTTTCAGCAACATATTGGTGGTAGGGTGGAAGTCTTCATGAATGACTTCTCCACCTATGGCACCACATTTGAGCAATCTTTGTNTCTTCATGAATGACTTCTCCACCTATGGCACCACATTTGAGAAAGCTTTGTACTACCTTGAGAAAGTTCTTAAAAGGTGTGTGGAGATGAATCTTTGGATCAATTGGTAGAAGAGCCATATGATTGTCCAGGAGGGCATTGTCCCGAGGCACAAAATTTCTTAAGTAGGGATTGAGGTGGACACTACAATGATAAGGGTCATCCAAGTAATAACTAGCCAACTAAAAATCATTAAAGATGTTGGATCATTCTTTGGATACATTGCTACTACTAGCATTTTATAGATAATTTCTCTAAGATCGCAAAATCAGTGGTCAAGCTTACAAAGAAAGATGCTCCATTCATCTAGATCAAGGAATGTAACAATGCATTCCAGAGCCTCAAGTAGAAGCTCATAGAGACTCTAATTCTACAAGCACTTGAATAGTCCATACTATTTTATATAATGATAGACACATCAAATTATGTCTTGGGAGTTGTGCTTACACAATTGGACAATAAGAAATGTCCATATTACATCCACTATGTGAGTCAAAGCATTGTGGGTGCACATCTGAATTACACCACAATGGAGAAAGAACGAATGGGAGTGGTGTACGCTCTAGAGAAGTTTGGGTACTATGTGCTTGGACATAAAGTGTTTGTGCACATTGACCACAGTGCCACTTGCTTCCTCATAAATAATCCAATGGTGAGCCCCTGTATCATATGGTGGTTGATGATCTTGTAGGAGTTTGATCTTACAATGGTAGATGAAAAGGGGACTAAGAATGTGATTGCTAATCACTTGTCTCAATTATGATGAGATAAAAAAGAGGAGAAGAGCCCACTCTCTAATCAATTTCCTAATGAACTCCTCTTTACAGGTGCAATAAATAAACAAATGCCTAATGAACCAAAATGATATGATGGCATCCTCACTTATCTTCTCACTCAAGAGATGCCACAAGATCTGGACTATAGAAAGAAATAATAGTTTCTTCATTAGGTCAAATGATTTATGAAAATCAATGACCACCTTTATAAGGTGTGTGCTGATAGCTTGGTTTGTTGGTGTGTACTTGATACTAATCAACTGTGCATTCTCCAAGATGCTCATGAGGGTCCTTGTTGAGGCCACTATGCTGGGGGATGCACAACCATTAACATCTTGATGGTAGGGTATTATTGGCCAACCATCCTCAAGGACATCCATCAATTTTTTCATTCTTGTGAATGCTATCAACAAGATGGTGGGATGATTGCTTGAATGGAGGGACCTCAATAGTGGATTCAACCACTAGAATCCTTTGACATCAGGGACATCAACTTTATGGATCCCATCATGTCCATGTCGAATGGAAAGGCATACATAATCATCACTATTGATTATTTCATAAAATGGGCAAAAGTAGTAGCCATCATTGACTGTATGTCATATACTACTACGCAATTTGTATAACAAAATATTGTAAATAGGTTTGGGGTGCCATGTGCATTGATTTGTGATAATGAAACTCATTTTATAGGCACTACCTTTCACAAGTTTATGCAATGCTTAGGGGTTGAACATAAACTGACAACACCCTACCACCCCTAAGCTAACAATTAAGCAGAAGTTACTACTAGG
Organism: Gnetum montanum; assembly: GCA_015680685.1. NCBI lineage: Eukaryota > Viridiplantae > Streptophyta > Gnetopsida > Gnetales > Gnetaceae > Gnetum > Gnetum montanum. Next base: position 398,022 of record MNCI01006084.1, on the reverse strand, counting down.
AAGATCATAAAAGATCTTGACAAGAACTATTAGCAAATAGAGGAGTGACTAGAGCACAAAAATAAATGATGCCCTCTTGGCATACTACTCAACATGGAAAATTTCTATAGGGTACTCTCCCTATGAGTAGTTTACCTATCCAATCCAAGCTCCATATACTTTCAATAGTTTGTGACTTGGACCTTGACCTTAGCCTAGCATAAAAAGAAAGATTAATCAAACTGAATGTGCTAGATAAAAATTGATTGATATCCCTATCCTTAAATGAAGTGCACAAAGCATTCAGTAAATAATGCCATGACCTTAGGATAAGGAAAGTGAAATTTCAACCTGGAGACAAGGTCCTCTACTGGAGCCTCACATACATACCTCTATGAACTAAGTTCCAAATGTTGTGGGAAGGACCTTATATCATTTATGAAACATTTACATTTGGGGCCATGTTGATCTACAAACTTGAGAGCCTAAACAAAAAGTAGCTAGTCAACACACAACAAGTCAAACCTTTCCATGAGCCCAAGCAAACTAGTGGAAGTAATACCTCAACAAATAGATGACCTTGCTGAATCTTTTAGATCTTATCCTTTCAACTTAGTCATGGATTCAATGGTCATCCATGCTAATCATTTAAAGTGGCTCCACAGTTTTTCCTAATTTTTTTTTACACTTTCTTTGTTTTTATACCTTTTTTGTTTTACACTTTTATTATTTTTCCAAATTTTTATTTTACAACATCATTAGTATGATTATTTTTCTTGAATATTTTATAATTTCTATTCTTTTTCTCTAATAAAATTACTTTATTGCCAACATAACACAATGATGCTGTAGTTGTTTGCTGATGGTGGCTTGTACTTAATGTTTTTGATTACTAATGTCTAGTTCTTGAATTTTGATGACTGATATCTAAGACAAAGTTCTTTTTCATGAAATAGGCAATGAGTCCACATCATCCACCCATCCACAAACTCTATGGTTTTCCTTAATTTGGAAACATTAGCTCTCTTTTCATTAGCAAAATTTTAATTCACTTGCTACCTTGGTAGTTTCTAGACTTGGGAAGAATTTAAAGGTTTGAAAAGGATGTGACTTTAAAGGAATTCAAAGCTCTTAGTATCTTCTACCATCTTGAGTACAAGTGTGTTTTTCATGGATCTCTTAACATTTTATGTTGACCAAGAATAAGAAGTTGAATAAGTTTTTTCATGGCCCTTTCTTGCTTCATGCTTCTCTTTTCTTCTCTAAAAAGGAACATTGTTTGATTTCTGGGAGCATTCTTGTATCTCAAAGAGTTGGATTAGTCTTATAGTGGTGATGGAAAGTTATTGAATATGGTTGGTTTTGGTTTGGACTAAGGATGAACTCTATCGGGTCATTAAACTACAAATTCCACAGGGGACTTCATGTGACCAGGATCAGAAACTCCATTCCACTCTCTCTATCATCCATTAGTGCTTCTATAACTTACCTCACTACCAATTGTCCATGTTTTCACCCAATGTCTTAGTTTGATGTGTTGAAATTCTCAAATAGATTCTCCAAGTTTGATCCTTAACTTTTTGTAACCATTAATCAACTATGGGATCCACAAACTTCTTAATTAGGGTTATGCAAGGGCAAAAAGAGCATGTGCCACTATGGGGAGGACCCACTTGCATATCTCATGATTTTGTTAGTTAAGTTCCTTACCCTTAGATGTTGTTGCAATCAAATATTTCATGCACTCCATCGTGCATCTAACTATGTGCTCCTTAAGGCATTCTTCTTCATAAAATCTCATTCTCCAATCATTTCTTAATTTTTTGAACTTCAAAATCCTCTTCTAATATTTTCATCATGTTCATGACTTTTTGGGCTCCCATTTGACCCTCATTTCACATGAAAAATCCTTGATTTTATTACTTTTGACAAAGTCAATGATGGTCAATAGCCGCATCGACTAGGCCCACATGACCAATCGCATCAACAAGGCCTTGTCAGTTAGGCCTTGTTGATGTCACACAATAGTTCTATCAATACAACCCAACACTTAGGAATTTTTGTCATTTTCCTCAAAATGGAAGGGGAGTTTTTGCAATTTTTCATAGCCCAAAACCTTCTAGAGCCCATAGCTTTCATATTGTTTGTCCAGATCACTCCGTTCTTTGATCTTGTAGCTACTTGAGGTAAGCTCTTAGTCATGGAGGCCATAAACCGTAAGATTTCTAATAAAAATTTTTAAAAAATTTTCCAACTATTCCAAAGGATTAATGAATAGAATAATATTAAACCATCAATTTTTGAGAGTTTAACACTTCCAAAAAAATCTAGTAAACATAAAATTACTTATTAATATTAAAATCAGAATAAAATAATAATTGAAATGATCAAATTGGCCATGATCACAACTTAGCTAGGTGTAAATTTTCCAAAGAGATATGGTATCCCAATTATTTCAAGTTACACATTAAATGCTAACCCTTGGTCATGTTGTGATTATAAATGACATTAAGATTGAAATGGTCGTAGGAAGGAGGACCATCCCAACAAAAGGATAAATGACCTAGAGCTAGAAGGAACATAGAGAAACAAGCCTAGAAGTGGATAACAGAAACTCATGTAACAGGACCTCTTTAGGAGGAGCCCAAAGTGGAATCTATCTGATAAAATCCTTGAAGAAGAGGCTACTACTAAACAATTGCATCAAGGAGAGGCACCAAGGCCGAGATCACATTGACACAAGCCTGCCTTGATAAGATCAAGCCTCATGATGTCCAACACTCAATTTTCCAAGAACTAAACTTTGGATTATTCTTAGAACATGCTCCACCATAAGTCAAGACGTAGTTGCAAAACTCTTCCATGTGGCTAATCATCACTTCCAATGAAGAGTGGTACATGGGAGAGACATTTTTCTTCTGGAATAGCAAAAAGGAAAAAGCCACTATGAGAATTAAGGACATTCAGGTGTCTTACTCAGCAGAAGCTTTTACGTAGGCTCTCAGTCTACATGATTCTAGAATCCATCTAGTAAAGATCTCCATGTAAGCAAACCTAGAGGAAAAAAGGGAGTGGACCTAATGGTGTTATGGGGTTAATTGCAAGGATTTCAGTGCACTCACACCAACGAAGTGCATATACTTCAAGATAACAACCTATCATCTCAACCCAATGATGAGGCCTAGCAAGGTGACTACTTTCTTCACTTGTGCATGTACCACATGTGCCACTTTAAGTGGGGAATTCCATGTAAAACTTCCATAGCTCATGTATCTGGAGATAGAAAAGTTCTTGGTACATCCCATCTAGAGACAATAGGTATGGTCATTCACTTATGAGTTATATGTTACATGTGGAGTCCCACTGGATTTTTTGGGATGAGTTAATGTATTTTATATGTTATGAGGCTTCATTTTTATGTTATGATTATGTTGTCTTTACATTCTTAACTAATGTGATTATGTACACTAGCCCTATGTGATGTGTTAGACAAGTGATGTTCACTATTTTTTTATTGCTGCCACCTAGAAGCATAACGTAACATGGCCTAAACCTTTTTTTTCCTTACTTTAATATAAGAGACCACTACCCTTTTGCACCACCATGCTTAGGTTTTTTTTTTTTGTTTTTCTCTATTTCAAAAATAGAAACGCATAGGAGTTTATTTTCTACTATTTTTCTTTCTACTCTCTTCTTTCTCTGGATTTTGAGCCTTATGGATGCTTTTTGCTTATTTTAAACTTGGATTTGGGATTGTTGTGGTCATATCTACGTGGGTGTAGAACTTGTTGGAAGCGAAATAGAGTCCTATCGAATTTTTGAGGATTCTCTCCTTATTTTGGCCATTCTACCCCAACAATTTTAATTGGTGGGTTGTCTATACCTTTTTCCTATATTTTTGTGTTGAATTAGTATATATGATTATGCAATGTGGGCATGTGGGGGCAGAAAACTCAAGGATTGAGCTTGGACATGTTATTTTGTCTACTTTTCCAAAATTGTCTGATTTTGGTTACAGATTGTGGATGAATATATATGCAATGTATGGGATGATGTGGAGTTGTGGAATATGATCTATGGTATTGATGAGCCTCCTATGATTGGAATATGCTATTTATCGGCCCTATTGGGGCACGAGCATTTTTGGGCATTCCAAATATTATTTAAATATTCCTTTATTAATCAAACTTTGAACATGCATAACTTTGCTTCTAGAAGTCCAATTTAGGTAAAATTAGTGTCATTGGAATCATTGTGAAAAGTGCTTTCTAATCATGGGATTAATTTTCTCTTTGGACATAGATCATTTTAAAGGTTATTCTAGTGGTCATTTGTATGGAAGTACGTGTCTTTTAAGGAACATGGTATTGTTTTGTCATATCAAGGTCTTTATGTTATTCTGTTGCATTGTGGTATTATTTTCATGGAATGACTGTAATTATTAGGGGTGGATATGTGTGGTTATGTTGTGCTTATGACCTATGTTGGCTTAAGCTAGGTAGACTATGTATATGTTTTTGCAACGATGCATGTGAAAATTGTTGGTAGGTGGTGCTAGCATGAGGGTGTGGACTAGTTGGTGATGAGGCATCCTAGAGGTAGTATGGATTGACCCCCACTATGATGCATCGGTGAGGCTTCTATCTTAGGCCTCATCCTGAGAGTGGGAGAGTGTAGGTGTGTTTGTCCCTACGGCTAGTCCGTGGCATAGGTATGTTCATCCCTATCACTAGTACTCTAGAAGGCTAGTGGTTATGGGTCATAGGTTGATAGACCCTAGCATTGGTTGGATAAATAAAAGACTAATAAAAGACATACAAGTAATGGTTGGTATGAGTACTCATGGCAACATTTCACATGCTACATTGAGCACGGATATGCTATGACCCACATGGGCCATGTAATTGATAGTATTGATTTGTGAGTCATATCATTGAGAACGGGTGTTCTATTTGGATTATGATTGTGTGGATCATGGACTATTTATGATATATCATGGGTATGATGACATAGGCATGATAGATGATGTTCGACAATGGCTTTGTCTATGCTTGTATGATAGTATGTTAGCTTTATGGATGATACGATGTGTGTTGTTTTGAGCATGCAGGAGATTAATAGTGTCATAGGTTGTCTTATACCCCACTCCTCTCCTCTAGTGTAGCACTTGTCAACCATATAGTAGGGAAAGTATAAAGGCTTCCCACTTAGTTATGTACTAACTTTATTTAATTACAGGTGAAAGGCACAAGAGCCTAGATGAGCATGAATAAGAAGGGTAGAGGAGGAGAAAATCTTTTGTGCTTGGTTGATGTATATTTTCATGTACAGTAGTGTGGACTACATAACCTTGTATGGAACTCTCTATACTCTTCTATATACGATGATGAGGTTTATGTGTTTTTTGTATTTTTGCAGAGTAGTGTATAGTTTGCTTTATGTAGAGACATGCATTATTATAATGTGATATGTTTGTTTAGTTTTGGTATGGTAGGAAAGTTCTGTACCATTTGACTTTTCTTATTATCATGTATCATACTCGTTATTGGTTTTAGTTATCATGCTTTTGTGTTAAGATTACTTGATCCTAAGCATCACCCTACCGTTGTTAGGGTGGGGTGTTATAGTGCTTGAAGGAAAATGAGCATGGAAGGAAAACCCTACCCTTTCCATGCCTTATTAGAAGACTCTGTAAAAAGGAAAGGATAGTCTGCTATGTAAATGACACAATAAAGCATTCTCCCATTGCCTCCTAGTCTGAAATGATGAAAGAAAAGACCCCTGCTATGTCCAAAGAAGAGGATTAGTAACTGCCACCTCCACCACTAACTCATGAAACAACACAGGAGGCCTATGCTACCATTGCATGCTTATGTGAAATTTGAGAGCAACTCTTATGTGAGTGGGAGTAGAAAGCATGAACAAGTGGTGGGGATCAATCTATGTATGATCCTACAATTAGTCACCTTAATGAAGTGGCTTGAACAATTAATCAAGTGAAGGAAGGTGGGCCAATATTCTCAACCCAAAAAATGCAACTACCCATAAGGTCAAATCCTAGTGCCTAAGAGGCAATAGTGTCTCTCTTGCAACAACAAAAATTCCCAGAAATATTTGGAAATGTTGCTACCCTTTCGGTGTGCTTGAAGGAGGGTGAGGGGGCAACTATCTTGGTGATGCAGTACCAAGGGCAAGAAACAATAGCGAAAGTGGTTTCTGGTTGAATCATCAAAGCATTGAATGCATTGTCAGATGTTTCTACACTTAGAGATGTACAGACATTTGTAGGAAGTGTTAGTAGTAGATTAAATGTAGCCTAGCATGATGAGTTGTTAGATTGACTAGTGGGAAGTGGGCAACCAATTCTAGATATATTTGATTTTTTAGATAACATCATCACAACCCAATTGGATCTACTTGAATCAAAGGGAAAATGCATGATTTTGGAAGGACATCTTGAAACGACTCAAGCACAAAACCAATGCTTCACCATGGAGGTTGCTAAAATTAAGAGCCCACCTTGCTAATCTTGCACTCCTCAATCCTACATTGACAAGAGATGAAGCTTTTCAATAGCTTCAAGATAGACTTAAATAGGTTGAGGTGAGGATGGTGATGGCCATCTTTGACTAATTCGTGGTTGAGGCCAAGACATATTTAGTTTAGAAGGACTTGGTCCAAATGCACCTAGAGAATGAGATGCTGACCACAGAGAATCATCACTTGTAGAATGTTAATGTGTAAAAATAGCAAATGCAAGAATTCATCTATCAATAGTAGGAGCAACTAGCCATGGTAAACATTGAAGTGAGGAGATTGACAGCTGAAAAAAGAAATCTCTTTATGGAGGAAGTCCATGCTTTACATTAAAAATCTACAATTGAGATTACTACTTAAAAAAATAATGCTCTCAAATTTGAGAGAGTCAAGAACCACAATAGAGATTAGGTTGGCCTACAGAAGGAAGTTAATGAAAAACACATCTAGATGGCTAAGGTAAAAGTTAATGAGATCCTCTAGCAACTCTAGCAAGGAAAAGAGGTGTGGAAACCTATCATTGATGAGATACATGCCTACAACAAAGTGGAGATCTACATGAAGGAGTTGCAAATTGAAGAGATGACAGAATATATAAAGCTTGCCAATTTATGATATGCAAACTTGGCAATGGTAACTATTGAATAGCCATGGTTAGAGTTAGAGAAGTAGGTGGCCAGCTTGTACTTGTTGTATGAGGCAGAGTTCAAGCACCACAAGGAGACCAAGAAAAGGCTTAAGACTACAAATGCTAAACTCAAAATTATTAGGGCAAGATTCACTAATTAAAGATTTACTATTAAGAACTTGGTAAGAAGAATGAATGATTACCAAGAATTGTAGAATGCAATTAGGGCATTTGACATCGAACACAAACAATTTGCTACTTGGTTCATCAATGTCAAGGAGCAATTTTCAACAATGCCCTATCCTTGGGATGTGCCCATTCTGACCCCTATTGACGAAGCTGTGTGGACCATGCATGATCCAAGGAGTAAGGAGGTGAAGATGAAAGAATTTTTGAATGCTTGTTGTCTTCCATCAGAACTTGTAGTTGCAGTAGGACAACCACAACAACCTCAACCACTGCATGTGCTTGGAGTAGGAGAAAGTCCTTTGAAACCTCAAGAGCCTCCACTGTGTGGGACCATTTAATCTTCTTCATCATGTTTGCACCATAAAAAAGATTGTGTTTGTCAATTCTATCTTGGTGTTCAATATTGTAGTTATGGACACCAAAAAAATTTTGTAATTATTGTATATTTGTACACTCTGGCACTTGGTATTTGTTTGTGTTTGTTGTATGTTTGTCATCAGTCAATAGTTCCATAGCTTCCCAAATTTGTAAATAGCTCGAGGATGAGGTTTCATTTAATTGTAAGGATATGATGAATCATAAATTGGTTATGTCGATTAGGCCCCATTAACTAGGTCCTATTGATGCATGATTTGATACATTGACATGGCCCCATCAATGTAGTATCTATTTTTGCCTATAAATACATGCTCACCCATCGTGTTTATGACAATCTTTTGTTATAGTTGTAGCGAAGCTCTTGTAGTTTGTCATTTGAAAGTTGGAATATTTTTCTATGTGCTCAGAGTAGGAGTTAAGAGCATACAAATCTTCATTCAAGCACTATTGTACTTGAGCACAACACTGTGTGTGGCAATAAGGATAAGCTTTTTGATAAAACTTGCAGCACTTCGAAATAGATTAATAGTTTACTTATGCATTTAGTGTTTTATGTAATTTTCTTTAATTCTTTGAGTAATTAAATAATTAATTAAGCTAAATTAATTTAGAATAAATAGTGATTAATTAAGCACATAAGTATGACCACTTCAAGCATACACTTGATGCATGGTAATCCCAGTAATGCTTAACGTTTGGTAACCCAGTAGCGTTAAACGTGTTCAGGATGTGTACGTCAAGTGGGAATGGATTCTTATGTTAGGATTAGTTAGGTGTAGTTAGTTAGATCAAATTAGCAATTTAATTATTTCATTTTAATTCATTATTCTTTATCCTTAGGTGGCTTCAAACACAAAACATAAAAATGATAAAAATCATATGCCTTAGTTGCTCTTAACCATACCTTTGCATTTCACAAGTGTAATTGGGAAGACAACGATTGCAACGGTTAGTTTTACTTCCTAGAGACTAGTGTGCTTAAGTCCATGGAATTTGATTGGATCACGCATGAACACTTACTGATTCATATGGTTGGATGTAGAGTCTACTTGCTGCTCATCAGGAAGGAAGATCATATTGGTCATCTCAAATAAGTTTTCAATAGATGTCGTTAGTACGGTATTTCATTAAATCCAAAAAAAATGTATCTTTGGGGTTAAGTTTGAAAGTTTGCAAGGTCATGTAATTTTTCAAGAAGGGATTGCTCTAGATAACTCCCAAATTCAACCAATAAAAAATATCAAGTAAAAAGTCTCTTAGATATTTCTTTAGAAAGGTAAATTTTGTTAAGAAATTTATTTTTGGATTTACTGAAATTACCAAACCTTTGATGCATATGCTAAAAAAGGATATCCCAGTAAGAAAAATACCAGAATCAGAGACAGCTTTAGTAGAAATTAAAAAGGCTATTCAAGAAGCTCCTTACTTGGCAAAACCAAAATTAAAGGAAGATTTCTAGTTATATGCTTTTGCTTCAAATGATTTAGTTGCTGCCATTTTAACTCAAAAAGATGAAGGTCAAGATGAATTGATTGGAGTTTTTGGGTATTAGTTAAAAGGTTCAAAATTAAATCATTCAAACTTGGAAAAATAGGTGTTCACAGTCATTAAAGCAGCTTGAACACTTCAATTATTACTTGGAAAGCTCATTAGTTCACCTTATGCTAATAGAGCCCGTCGTCAAACAATTCTTAGCCAAAAATGAAATTAGATTAAAAAGAAGAAAGTGGCTCATAAAACTTCAAGATTTCAAATTTTCATCAGAGATATGAAAAACCATTAAAGGAATGGAATTAGCCAAGTTAATGACTAGAGAAAATGAAGTATGTGTGCTTAAGACTCATGAAGGAAATTGGTATGATAAAATTCTAGAATTCCTTGATACATGAAAGGTTCCAAATAACTTAATTGCAAGTCAAAAGAGAGATTTCTTTAAAAAGGAAAATAAATTTATGATTAAAGATGGAATCTTATACAAAAAGGATTTTAGAGGGGCTTTGTTGGAATGTGTTCATAATGATCAAATCAATCCCATTTTAGAACAATTCCTTGATCATTCTAATTTATTTTATGAGTCTCCTAAATCTACCATGCAACACATACTTTGCTATGGTTTTTATTGGCCTAGTATGTACCAAGATATTAGCTCAATGATTCTAAGATGTTACAAATGTTAAATTCTCCTTTAAAATTGGTTATTGCAAATAGACTATTTCAATAATGGGGCTTAGATTTTATTGGTACAATTACTCCTTCAAGAGTTGGGCATAAGTTTATTCTCACAACTACTGACTATTTTATTAAATGGTTTGAAGCAAAAACTCTAAGAAAAAGTTCAACATTAGACATAATTAAGTTCTTAGAAGAACAAATTCTAAGTCATTATGGTCTACCTAAAGTATTGGTATCCGAGAATGGATCTAATTTTCAATCTGAAGAATTTACAATATGGGTATTAGAAAAATCTATCTTTCTATTTTCTTCTTCAAATTAGTATCCTCAAGGAAATGGCTTAGCTAAATTTACAAATAAAAAGATTATTTCCTACATTAAAAAGTTGATAGATGGGAATTCAGGAAATTGGATCAATTACTTGTAATCTACATTATGGATTGATCATATTATATTTAAGAAGGCTATTGGAATGTTAACTTATAACTTAGTTTATGATTTTCCTGTAAGAGTTACGAATAAGATTATAAGTTTAGCCTCCAATTTTGTGCAAGAGTATATTTAAAAAATTGATAAAGATAGGAGTTTCATGACCTTGCTCATCAAAAGAGAAGCCGAAATGGATAGAGCTAAAGATAATTTATTGAAGAATGCTTCTCAAGTTAAAAGGTGGTTCAATAGAAAGACCTTGAAAAGGACTTTTAAAATCACTGATCTAGTATTATTATGGAATATGAAGAAGCCAAATAAATTCTCATCAGTATGGATGGGTTCATTTTAGGTTAATAAATAATCATCGAAAGACACATACAAGTTGTCCACATTAAGTGGGGTAGAGTTGCAACTTCTGTATAATGTTTTACATATAAAACATTACCTTGGGAAACTAACCACAACTTACACACACACACACACACACAAAACTATAATAATATTGAGTATCTATACTAGTAAGTAATAAACTTATATATATATAATTTAACATATATATATATATATATATATAATATCTAACCATAATATATGTATAGTCTAATAAAATATGTATACATTAGAGCATTAGTTTAAATATTAAATTTATATTATCTCAAAGTAATCATTACTTATGATGTGTATAAGTGGGAGTATTTTCTCAGATAACTACTTAGTGATAAATTAATTTTAACAACCAAATAGTGGAATTTGAATTAGCCAACTATATGATGATGGAAATTAAATAGGTTTTGGCTAGGTAGGAAAGTTGGTTGTTGGAATTCATGGGATTTTCAAATTTACCTTGCACTATATAAAGAGATGTAAATTGCTTGGAAATGTAACATCTCTCAATTCAACACTTGAATGAGAAAAAAGTAAAGTGTTTAAGTGTGAGGTAGAAAGATGATTCTTAGAGAGATGGTAGAAAGAAGACCTTTTATCCCATGATGAGTCATGGTCTATTAGGTGTCATGGTTTGTCAAGTCCTATTATCGAACCCCTTATATCAGACCCTTGTTATCTGATGGGTCTCGATATCGGACCCCCAATATTAGACCCTTGTTATTGGGTACACGATATCGCTACATAAGCAATATTGGGTACTTGATATTGTAGCCTACCAAGTGATATTGGACATCCGATATCAGGTCCTATCTCATTGTCTATAAATAATAGGCGGCGCACTTGGTTTTGGCATTAGTTCCTAGTCCCTTATCCAAACTCTTGCAATTTTTCCTTTTTAGAGTTAGAATTATTTCTCAGTGAATACCCTTAATGTGATGATTGTAATTGTACAACATCCTTTATTCGAGTGTGATGTACTTGGACATGCACATGACCGGAAATAAAGATCGAGATTACTTCATCATTACAGCATTCACTTAGTTTAATCATTTGATTGTTATTGTTATTTATTGCTTTCGTAGTTAATATCTCTTCACCCTAAACTCCTTAGACGCGAAATGAGTATGACTTAATCATGAGCATTTAAGTGTGACTACTTGGTAACCTAGTGGCGTACCTAGGATCTGCGCTTGGTAATCCCAGTAGTAGTTGTGCATCAGGTCCAAGATGTGTACGGATGATTGAGGAATGGATGCACATCACACTTAGGCTAGCTTAGATTCTCTCCCCTATTTCATATTAGCTTAACTCTCTCTTCCCTTTCCTCCTAGATTAATTAAAGATTATTTTCCATCGTCTCCAAGAGTAGCATTAATTTAGGAACACATCATACACCTCACTCTAGACTAAACCATATGTGACAAAGCAATACTATTCCAGGTGGGAAGACAACAAATTGTGATCAGCGGGTAACTATCTAGATACCACAACTAGCCCATCTATGGAGTTTGACCGGATCGTGCATGAAACACTCGTATTCGTATGGTTGAGTGTAGGGGTACCTCGCCACTCATCATTACTGTCGTTTCCGGGGACAATGCTAGTTATTTAGACTAGTTACATCATACAAGATCACTGTAACAAAGAATTAATGATACATCATTTAGGAAGAAATAATTGCAATTAAATCACACACAAATTTACAACCATGTCTCTCTCACAAGACTATGATAACACAACAACTAGTAAGGCAATTCATTGGAGAACCAACAAATTATATGATGATGAAGATGAAGTTTGGAGTACCCAATCTAATGTAGGGGTTTCCTATAAACATAAATGAAGACAACATCGTCCCAAATCACGAATGCATAACCTACCTAGTGACTATGAACCCCTACTAGCCACTACAAGCCTAACGAAAATACAAGAGGCTGTTCGAATATCTCATAGGCATCGTAAGGAAAGCCGTCTACCCAGGCTTAACTCAAACAACTTTTCCAAATTTTCAAGAGGCTACGATTTAGATCTGAAACAAAATTTACAAGCCTTCTACGATGTCTGTGAATGGAACAACATTGATAATGGATGGCAAAAACTTAAGCTCTTTCCTATGACACTCGTTGGCCATGCAAAAGTGTGGTATAGGTCCCTAAAACCAAAGTCAATCCGATGTTGGCCAACAATGGTAGAACTCTTTAATGAAAGATATCAAACTTATGCAAAAGTCTCAGCCTTGAGGAGAAAAATCCAAGAGTGGAAACAAGCACAACATGAACCCTTGGAGATGGCCTTAGAAAGATATTATGCATTGTTAAACAACTACCCAGGCCATGAGTTCTCCAAGGAGAGGCTAATGTAGCACATTATTGATGGGCTCCGTAATGAAACAAGGGAGACCTTAGGGATGTATGCCTGAGGTCAACTATACAAGCTATGAACCCACCAACTCCAAGAGCTTATTAAGCAAGTAGCAAAAGAAGAATAGGAGTTAGCTAAATGGGAGAATGCTGAAAAATCTCAACAGGCCCAAAAATCAACAAGGGCCCATGATTATGAAGAGGAGAAAGCAAATCACTGCAAGGAGCTGGAACCATCTTTGCCAGTATTACAATCATTAGATGAAGTTGAGGTAAAGATCAATAGGATGATGGAATGGATGCATAAAAAATGTGGAGAATATGCCAACATTATTAGAGATAGAGTCATGATGAACCAAGAAATAGGAAAAAATACCCTTAGATAATTGGAAAGAAGGGTTGAAAAAGATAAGCTCCACAACCAATCATACGTATCAGTGCAACATTTTCCTATACGATCACCCCAAGGGCCAATTTCCAATCTTGTCACATTTACAGGAGCATTGGGGAAGAGTGTTACATTCAGAGTTCATACAGAGATACTGTGTTTGATCATAGTGGCAACAATCCCAGTCGTGGGGCAGGCCACCCCCAAATTGGTTATACCCTTCATACCATCCAAACCTAAGTGCCTATCAAGTTCAACATCCTATTTCCCCAACTGGATCAACATCCTCTATCTCACCACATGATTATTATTCTCCTCAATACTATCAACCCATATCCTCTCCAACACAACCACCACCTTGGATACCTTACACTTCTCCTCAATTTCAAAATTCTCATCCTTCATCTCCTTCTACATCGCCACCAAGTGTTCCAAAAGGTTTTGTGCCATAGCACCAACCCACGAATGTTACTTGTGCTTCTACTGTCAATAGTAGTGGAAATACTCCACAACATCATAGGCGTCCCTTTTTTACACGTGACCGTAAGAAGGAACAACACAATTCTGAGCCCACTATACCTTCCAACCCAACACAAGTCCAACACTGTGGTGCAACTCCCTCCTTGAACCCAACACATCATGTTACTTTCTCTAGGCCACCAACCACCACTCCAACAACCATGGGGCCCAATGAATATAACCATAGAGGGAGACAAATCGATGCTTGCATACCATCTTATGGTCAAGGGTGCCATAGTGGGTCAACCACTCATCAATTAACTACATCTGATAAATTGCCCCACTATGCTTACTATAATCAAGTGTGTGAACCCCAATGGGGTAAGTATGATCAGGTTCCAATATTTCCAATATGCAAGGATCCCAATCTTCCATTTATTAATTCTATCCATACTCAATCGTTTAGTTATGGGGGGTATCCTCCATTCTAACAATAGCAGAATTAATAAATGTTTTTATTTTCTTTAATTTTACAATTTTTTGTTTTCTAGTTTTTTTATCTTTCAATTTATTTTTTTGTCTTTTTTTGAGTAATCTCATCTATAAATAAAACACTCATGTGGCTTGTTGGTTAAGGTGTTGTTCTCTGCTATCAAGTCTTAGGTGACTAATTATTTGGACAGCGAGCCCACAACATCCACCTACCCATTCCATTAATAAGAGGTTCTACCATAGGTACAATGATATTCCTAATCATAAAAAATTAAAATAATATTATGTTCATTATACCAAGAGCAAAGAAGGATGGACTAAGCGGGAATGACCATGGTGTGACATCAAGGGGACTTGTGGATTCTCTTTGGTGACCTCTGTAGGAGTTATCATGTAGCTTGGTTATACTAAGATCTTGGTAGATCTAATGAAAAATGGGAGTAAGAGTAATCAAAAGGCACTCAAACAAGGAAAAATAATGTTATTCTAGGGGGTCCCATTGGAAAGACATGTACCCATTCCTGAAGGTAGGTGGCTTCTCTAGATTAAGCATTCAAAAAAAAAAAAAAAGAGTATTCCAAAGCGGCCACACAAAAAGAAAAAAAAAACATGTGTGCTGCAAAGTAAACNAAGGTAGGTGGCTTCTCTAGATTAAGCATTCAAAAAAAAAAAAGAGTATTCCAAAGCGGCCACACAAAAAGAAAAAAAAAACATGTGTGCTACAAAGTAAACTCACTCCTCCTTTGAACAAAATGCCAAGTGATCGTACGCCTTACTATCTTGATGCTCTTATGGTTGTCCATCATTGAATGAAGTAATGCGATGTCACTGATCAGAGGAATGGACTTGGTCCTGATTTTTGAGTGAAGGGTTAATGACACATTAATCATGCCTTACACTAAGGATTCATTGTGCCCTAGGCCAGTTACCTCATGTCTCACTCTCTGTAATCCCTTCTATAATTCGCCTCATCTCGCTGCCCATGTATTGGTAACTCATGACTTGTGTAGCATTGAATTTATACCTCATCACAGTGGTATTTACATGTCTGTGTTTTGTAAAATTGGTGTAGATTACATTTAACCCTTTTAGTGCCTACGAAGATTTTAAGGTGTGGTTACGTAAGGGCATTATAGGTTGGAACCTACTTTGGGGAGGACCCACTTTTGTGACTTTTGTAATTTGTACTTATTGCACACCACAACATCATTTTATACCCTTTGAGCACTTCATTGCTAAATCTATTCTTTCCTTTGTCATCATTTTATCAAACGTTTCTCAAAACCGTTACTTGTCCTCTGATGTGTTACCTAAACAAATCAGGTCTAACATTAAACTTTGAGGGTAACTTCCTTGAAATTTTTTTTTTTAACTCTAAAATCATACTAATCAAAGAATTAAACATTTATTAAAGGCAATGAGTAAGGTATGAAATCATTGAAATTTTTTCAATAACCTTACTAACAATTGATCTTTGTGTGATTATAGATTACCCCTAAAAGAGGACAACAAGGAGGACCTTCTCAAGGTGCAACCGAATGACCAGGGAGAGGCAAATGCCAAGGACTTCATGCAGAACATGTAGAGAAGGAGGCACAATCACTCAACATCCATCATGGAACTCCTGTTATTGCATAATATATCCAAGAAAAAGGTGGAGAGGTCAGGGCCCGAGCCTCTAAAGAGAATGAAGGGTATTTGCGGCATAACATGTCAAGGCCAATCAAGTGTTTCAGCAACTGCCGTGACCATGGAAAGTGCTGACTCCATCAAACATTGGAACATCAGCATGGATGGCTCATAATCCTTGGATAGAAGAGGAGAAACATCAAGTGCTTCTTCAATGGTATCAATCTCAAAAGCCTGATCGTGCAGAACAAAGGAAAGGCACCCATGGAGGAGCCACCACTATCGAGAACCCCATGAATTTCACAAGTTTTGTCTTATGTGTATGTGTCCAAATTTTGTTTAATTCTCCACTACGGCATGAATAAATTCCTAGTCAATCAATAATCCCATACCTATCCACTATGTAATCAATTGAACTTGTTCCTCACTTTCTTTGACTTGAGGATGACTTGTTCTTCAGTTGTGAGGATATGATGAGTCATGGTCTATCAAGTCCTGTTATCAGACCCTTGTTGTCTGATGGGTCTCGATATCAGACGCTTGATATCGGACCCTCGTTATTAGGTACACAATATCGCAACACAAGCAATATTGGGTACACGATATCGTGGCCTGCCAAGCGAGATTGGACATTCGATATCGGGTCTTGTCTCATTGCCTATAAATAAGAGGCGACGCACTTGGTTTTGGCATTAGTGCCTAGTCCCTTACCCAAACTCTTGCAATTTTTCCTTCTTAGAGTTAGAATTATTTCTCAATGAATGCCCTTAGTGTGATGATTGTAATTATACAGCATCCTTTATTCGAGTGTGATGTACTTGGACACACACATGACCGGAAATAAAGATCGAGATTACTTCATCATTGCAACATTCACTTAGTTTAATCATTTGATTGTTATTGTTATTTATTGCTTTTATAGTTAATATCTATTCACCCTAAACTCCTTAAACGTGGAATGAGTATGACTTAATCACGAGCATTTAAGTGTGACTACTTGGTAACCCGATGGCGTACCTAGGATCTGCGCTTTGTAATCCTAGTAGTAGTTGTACATGAGGTCCAAGATGTGTATGGATGATTGAGAAATGGATGCTCATCGCACTTAGGCTAGCTTAGATTCTTTCCCCCTATCTCATACTAGCTTAACTCTCTCTTCCCTTTCCTCCTAGCTTAATTAAAGATTATTTTCCATTGTCTCCAATAGTAGCATTAATTTAGGAACACATCATACACCTCACTTTGGACTAAACCATACGGGACAAAGCAATACTAGTCCAAGTAGGAAGACAACGAATTGCGATTAGCGAGTAACTATCTAGATACCACAACTAGCCTGTCTATGAAGTTCGACCGAATCGTGCATGAAGCGNGTACCCCTACACTCAACCATATGAATACGAGCGCTTCATGCACGATTCNACCAAAGCATGTCATGAAAGCCTATTGTAAGGCAACTGCCCATGGAGCATCTAACAAAAGCCTTTTCTTACTTTGTTTTTTCAAATGAGTTTAGTTTTCTCACTAGTGGTCACTCAATACATTCCAATGTTTGGAGTAGCTTTCATCAATGCTCAATTGAAGTTGAATACCAAGGAGAGTCCAATCAAGATGATTCTTGAGAAGATGCTTTCATGTCCCAAGACATAGAAGCAACTAGGTAGGAAGAACCTCAAAAATCAATAGCCAAAGAGTTGTATGAGAAAGAGACAATGATAGTTGTTGAAGATAAGGGTGAAGACCAAGTTGAGGCTTCAAGTAGGCAAGAAGAAGAAAGAAGAGCTTTTATTGTCACGAAAATAACATATGAGAGGTTTAACAACATGATGATCCCTAACAAGTTTACTTTAAATATTCTCTTCCCACCCATAGAATAGTTTGTATAAAAATTAGTTTGTATAGTTTCCTAAGTTTTACTAAGAGTGAGGTTTTTAAGTTTTCCTTTAAAAAAAAAAATCTATTTTTTTCTATGTAAAAAATGTTTTCAATAAAATTAATTTCTTAGCTAATGTGTAAAGAAGGGGGTAAGAAATGTTGTCACATTTATATTATTTGATGAAACAGATTTTATGAAATAATGTTGAGAATTAAGTTTCCCAATTTAATTCATATTGATGATTGAAGGTTTAAAATTAAATTAAATATTTCAATGGGGCAATGGTAAAGAGCATGATTAAAATATGAATAATGATGAGGGAAGAGCAATGAAAAGGCCTCAAATTGGAGAATAAGGAAAAAGTTGTGGAGTTTCCCATCCTCTATTAAATTTTTAGAATTTCTTGTATTAATCTAAAATGTTTCAAGGGAAAAAATTAATAAAGTCCTTGTTCTTAAGAAAATCAATGACATATTATCATTCAAAATAGATATGCAGTATTTTACAAGTCCAGCATTACATAGCTGAAAGTGCAATCATTTGGTTCACTCCATTTTTCTGCATATCTGAAAAGATTTCTAAAGCCTTGGATCCTAAGCTAATCCTAAGATAATTGCATCTCATGGCTCACGGTTTTGGCATACATCATCCTGAAAATGAACAGAGCATCCTTGATTAAGCCACAATTTACATACATATTCAGAAGTGAACTTTCAAGAAAAGAAAAAACATTTCAGCTTTGCACCTGATTTTGCAACATGAATATACAGCCGTTTCCCCTCTTCCAGTAAAACCAATTTGGCATAACCTCTGAGAAAGCTTTCCAAATGTTGTAGTGTCTCCATGAATCCAGTTTTTACCATTAGCCTACGAACTTTCTTTGCTCCGCTGGTTCTACAAATCGATCTCCAAGGAATCCATGTATCACTGCGGCATTTCCCCAAACAGCTGGCATGGACCAGGGGCTGCCATCTTTACGAGAATTCCCTGATACAAGGTGAACAAGCCAATCACATTCCGTCACAAAAAGAGAAAAGGAAAAGGCACAAAAGGGTTTCTCACTCTAGTAATACCAAAAGAAAAACCATGGCGTATCAAGAAAGGATTCCAAGCACTGTTGGCTGCTGCTGCCGTGGTAGGAGGGTTACGATTTCTTTTGCGGGATTTCCATCGAGCTTCCGTGCAGTGATGATGGGCTGTCAAGGCGTTGCAGTGACGTCCTTCTGCGTGTCAAAACGGTGCACGCATAAAGGCATTTGGCAGCAAAAACCTACCTTTGCTGCTGAAACGCATCATCGGAATCTCAGCCGCTGAAGTCAAATCTTGCCATCATCTTCATAACCTCGAATTCCAACAGTTGCGGCATTGACGATAGGTGTTTTACAAGTGGTGAGCTCTGGGCAAGACTGACAAATGGTGGACATCTGCGCAACCACGAACTTGAAGACACTGGAGGCAGCAATGACACCAACACTAGGAGTTGCTGGATCATCAACATCACGAGTGGAAGCAACAATCTACAAATCCTCGTGCCGATACCATGTGGCAAGCAATAAACCTTGCTCTTGCAGCAGACCAGAGAAAATCGCGTTTCATCCGTAATGTTAGAATTTGAATTAGAACATAATAAAACTATGTATATTAGCATGGTGAATATGAAATTATAAGTTTTTTTCTAAAAAAGGTAAAAGTAATATATGTGCACATAGGAAGGTTACAATTTGGAAAAAGGAGATCTATAGACTTTTTTTTTTTCCATGAAGGTTGTATAAATGCACAATTAAATCTCCTAGATATTTACGTTTGACATAACACTCGTCAAACTATGGCAAAATTTCATCATAACTTTCTATGGAAGTTATAAATTAATTTCCTAGATATTTGTGGGGGACCTTGATATTTTATGATGGTTGTAACTACTAAAAGCCACTATAAAAAGGCTCAAAGTAGAATGAATTAGGGGGGATTTGGAAGAAGAAACTTTGAAGAATATTGAGGCTTTCTTGTAAACCATGGCTTGTTAAAGACATAAATTCAGGTACTTTGTTTTAATCCTATGAGTTCATTTCTTCCCATTTTTTTTAGTTATTTAGCTAATGGTTTAGATAGTATCATGCTTGGCATTTAATTTTG